>CM062203.1:20692500-20747500 GCA_031216445.1 Lateolabrax maculatus | reverse complement strand
TAGCAATGAACTGATCCTATGAAAGTATTGTCTGTGTAGCCAAACCCTGATATAGCTTGTTCTCCTGTGCTGTTGATCTCCACTGTTGTCTATTAAAAACACATCAGTGAAACAGGTGCACTAGTTGACATGTTACTTCATAATGATGAACATGGGCACTGTAGTTTATTTTGAGTCAATCCAACATTCATCGTCCTGGAGATGGAAATACTCACTAGCCTGTATTAATACTTAAATGAAAATAGTTCCCAGGAAATGCATTATTTATTCCAGTTTGAGTAACTTTTTCTATAAAGGGCCCAGCTGTTAGCAAATTACTGAACCTTTTTTTTTAAGAGAAACAAAGATAAAAGATGAATGTCCTCAGTAGGAACAAATGTGCTTGGATCTGAGCCCCCCAGACAGGGTAAGGATGTCTGAACGTATTGAGAGACGAAACTGATTTTGTTGTTTTTTGTCTTTTAATGGATTTTTGCCCACAATAAGAAAACCAGCCTTATCCTTTAACTCAAAGACCCATATTCAAATAGCTAAAACATGTATATTTAAAATATTTGTAGTCTTACAAATATTGTTGTAATGTTTCCAGATGTTTGAATTGTGTGTCTGGTTCTCAAAGTGACTCCACAGTTAATTATGATACAGTATAATTATAATACTTCTATAGCAACTTATTTCTGCAGTATCTATCTATCTAAAATGTTATTAGTTTCTTCTAGGAAAATTGATTTCTTTAAGAGTAAGTTCCCATTGAGACTACTCTCTCCACTGCGTGCATATGTGTGAGAGAGAATGTATTAGGTGCAGACACCCAATCCATCCTCCTCTTCCTCTCCTCACTTAGTTGTACAGAAACACTAAATGAAGCCCCGTGTCCTTTAGATGATCCTCTTTTGATTTAATGCCGAGCTGCACTAGGAGAACCTGTTGAAAAATCACTTTCCTGGATTTAGTTTTGGACAATAAAACACTGTCCAAACGTAATTAAAAAACCTGCACGGTCCTTTTCTACAAGTCGTTAACCTCTTGTGATACTTTTTAGGATTTACCCCATAAGGCCCAGAGTTTTTAATGGGCACAAATCAAATATGGTCCCACGTTAATTTAATTAAGGCTTGCCACCAAAATGTCCGGCCTTGGTCCAAATATTTGAGAAGAGCAATACTTTTTTCCCTTCCTCCAAGTTGATTAAAATATGTGATATTTCACATTAGTTTAGTTTTTATGGGCAGTGAGGTAATTCATTGTCAGTAAATGGCTTGTCAGAGTGCTCCGTGAGTGATGTAATACTATGAAGTCTATCGTTTGAATTGCCCCTACGCCTATTAGAGAAAATCGACTTCTGGGCCCATTATTTGATTATCTTGCAGGAAGTTTGGAGGAGGCCATTGGCATCATGTTATGGGAAGAGATCACATTTTTCAGTGGGGCGATAATATTATACAGCTTCAATGCTTTTAAATGTATGACTGAAAAGGCCTTTATTTTAACAAACATACTGCTATTAATAATGATATAGCAGTATCACTTTTACTACTCCTCCTACTGTTCCTCCTAAATGTAAAATGAATTAATAAAATGTATTTAAAAATATCTATATATAAATAATTAAGACTTTACTTTTACCATCTGCTTATACAATATGCAGATCTTCCAACTCATTTATACCCTTTAATTAAAATATGTCAGGTTCCCATTGGCTGTAAAAGCACTTGAACACGTTCCTCAGGTCCCGTATCAAGGTAGGACCTAATACCTGCGTCTAATTAACACGCATTTAAAAATACTCATGATGCAAATTACCGTTAACATCAGAACAGGGGTGCAGGGGGTGGGGGTGGGGGTAAACGACAAGACAAGATAATTCAGCTAATGCATATTTATCTCATGCTAATTGGCGTGCACGGCTAAAGAAAAGCGTGCACTTAATTAATTGACATGGAGGGGGGTGGAAATGAATTGGAGGCACTCAATCTGGAGAGAGGGAGACAACAGCAGAAGGGGGGCTAGAAATGCAGCAAGAGGCAAAGACCAAAACAAGTTTAGTCCAACCATTTTGAGGGGTTTCTTTTCCATTTTTTCAAAATGAATTACTCCTTTTGGTGTGTATATATTTTCCGTGCATTTACTTTAGAATAATCAAAAAAATTAAGAAGGATGCTAAACAAATCATTTTATTAAATAGGTACTAAAACATTTTAAATCGAATAGTATCAAAATAATTTTTTTGGAAGACTCAAAATGAACCTAAATCACTAAAAATAAATAAGAATTACCAATACACTTTGATTCTATGCTAATATTCCCACAAAAACAACTGCTAACTAGTAGCAACAACTAATTTATGATAAAGAAAGCATAATATCACTATTAAGGACCATCGACACAGTGTAAATCTCTATAGGAATGAAATATCATAGCTACACCATAAAACACCATATAGTGCATTAAGGATACTCTGAAATTAAAGAAAGGAAGATTATACTGTATACTGTATATTGAAGATAACTCACATATTGATGAGTTATGAAGATTTTGTAGCAAAGCAATGGCTCATAATGATTTTAGGCTAATTTGGCATTAAAAGCATTGACCGTGTATTTTTCTAACGAGTGGGACATGGTGGATTTCCTAAACTGGCCCTTAACGTCCATCCCGGTTAGTCACTCTGTGTGTCCCTAATGCCAGATTTCAGAGTGGTTTTGTTAACAAAATAGCTGTGTCTGTCCAGCTCGCCCCGTGTAATTTGGTTTGTGTAGTTGGCCCTATGTTATAGGGGCCCTCACACACACACACAGACTCTCTCACACACACTCCCTCCCCGTATCGCTGATTCATTTGTTTACGGTCTTCCCCCTTTTTTTTTTTTTTTTTTTTAAAGAAAGTGGTAGGACGCAGAAGCAGGACCTTTCACGCCTGCCTCCCTCTCCTCCTCCCTTCCTCCCCTCTCTGCTCCGCCCGCTCGGGAGCCACAAGAATTAAAACAGAAATGTTTTTGAACACACACACAACACTCATCCATTTCAAGCCACAGATGGTCTTTTCAATGGAGCGGGGGTTCCCTTGTTGTGTGTGTGTATGAATGTGGGAGTTTACCCTCGCTCTTAGCCTCCTCCTCCTCCTCCTCTGTGTCCAGGCAGCCGTTTTGCTCCTTCGTTTCTTTCTCTCTTTGTGCCGACCCAACTTTCTCTTTTGGAAACGTCTTTTGTGTCAAACCCACGGCCACTGACTAACTCTGCCTTCTGCTCATCTCCCCCCATTTTAACCTCGCACATCCTGCATCGAGTGTGTGTGCGCGCAGATGCATGTGTTTCAGAGATAGACACCGTTACTGATGCAAACTTAGAGCTAAGTATAGTAATCCTATAATGAATCTTGAGAAAGAAGCTATGGAAAGTTCACAGAAAAGCTATAAATCCCTACCGGATTATCACAGTAATAACTTAAAGCACAATTATGTAACTGTTGAGTACCATAGACACAATACAGGAATACTATTATAAAATGTTTCTAAGGGGAAAGTGAAGAAGATATATATATATATATATTTTGGGGGTGGGGTAAATGTAATACCAATTTCATCTCTAATCAAACTTTTTAACGTCAGATGTTAACGTCTGTACATATCGACTTTTTCTGTCACATGTACAGCATGTTTGTGTGTATGTGTGAGGGATTATCACACAGTGGCACAATGCTCTCATTGTATTTTCATCTGAAGGCCCGTGCAGAATCTGGCATTAAGGCAAACACATGCCCACTCAAATTAGTCAGGGTTACACTGGAGAAAAAAAAAAAATCATTGCTACTGTATGTCAAATTATAAAATTGGCCACCTGTTTCTCACACACACACTAGCACATAGACACTCATTCATATGGTCACTTCCACCGTGTATTCCTGCTTATACGAATAGCAGAAGAAGGCAGCTGTCCTAGTTGGTGGTCCCAGTTATGTGTTGAATTTGTCTCGTGTGTAAAACGATCCTATTTGGTGTGCTATTCCCCGTATATGGTTGTTTTATAGCGTCACTTTAATTGTCTACATTCTTTTCGGGCACGGGGGCCGGGGGGGTAAGGTTTCATTCACTCATGCGGCTGCTTCGTACATTTTTAGCTGTGCATATTTAAAGGGCCACCTGTAACAGAGCTAATGGGGAAGAGGGCAAATAGGATGTTATTGCTTTTCTCTGACTGACTGATTTATCTCCTCCTTTGCTCTCTGTCCGCTCATCCTCTCCTCTCCTCTCCTCTCCTCTCCCTAGGTGGCTCTGGTAATAAACACACTAGCTGTCTGTCTGTCTTGCCGTCTTGGCAGGTTGAGGCCTACTTAACCAGGCGAAACCGCTGCTCTTTTCTAAGTCCCTTTGAAAGCCTCCCTTTGTCGGCGACACGCCACCATGTTAATGTCATGTACCGTAGAAATTGCTGCGGCTATGGCTATTAGCTTCGCCGCTAAAGTACAGAGAGTGACGGAGAGAGAGAGAGAGCGAGAGAGGCTGCCACAAAACCCCGCCGGGTTCAAATGCAGACCATAATTGCATTGCTGTGAAGAGGGTTAGCCCTTTTCTCCCCCCCCCCCCCACCCCACCCCTCTTCTCGTCTCTCCGTAGCTTTTCCTCGCCACCCCCCCACCTCTGTCTTTCTCTGTTGCTCTCCCTTTTTGTGTGTGCGATTTGTCCCTTAAGCCGGCGTAACGTCTCGGCCGAGGCCGCAGAATGTGGAGAGCAAATTGGAGGCAGAGCGTGAACAATGGAACATGCATCGCTGCTGGGGCATTCTTCTTCTTTACTGGGAACTGTGGGAGGGGAGGAGGGAGAGAAAGTCATTTTGTAAGGAAACTCTAGTGCCATAGACACCCAGATGTAGACAGTGAGTGTGCAATGAAGGGTCTTGATAGTGGGCGCACAGTAGCTCGTAACAAAGCCAGATAGTTTGAATTATTTGTATGTTGTTGGATTAAAAAGAAATAAAATACTTTGCAAGAATGAGAGGAAAAGTATATAATGACATGGAGGAAACAAAGTCTACACATAAAAAAAAAAGGCTGAGGTAGTTAAGGGTGGCAGAAGCAGGGGTACGGATTTCTTCCGTTCAAAGTTAGGACATCATTATTTTTCTTTTTGTTTTCAGATTTTTTGTTGCCTGTCTTCATATTGCCAAACGCCTCTTTTGTCCCCCTGAGTTGTATTTAACCCAAGACAAGTTATGGGCCACAGTAGTCAGATCTGTGTTTTTTTTAAATATTTTATATGGACTATATGGACATTTTTATGTAAGTTTCATTCCTCTGAAGTCAGATCACGATGGGGGTGGGGGGTGGGGTGCAAACAACTGACAGAAAGAGATGAGAAAGAAACAACATGACAGGTTGTATGGAATATGTACAGTCAGGAAAGCTGACAAGAACAAATGACAGCAGGGAAGCGAGGCACAGAACTGAGGAGAACACAGGAGCACAAAAATATCATCACAAAATGAGGGGGGGGTAAAGCAGCGCCATATAGAAGAAGAGCGGAGCAGGACAGAAGAAAAAGACAGGACAGCAGACAACAAACAGGACAAGACCACGCAGGACAGGGTAGTGCCCTGACGCCTCCACACACTATCATCTTCAGCAGTCAGCGCTTGCTTGTTTGACTTCAGCCGTACCTTCGCACCGAGGCCTTTGAAGCCGAAAGCGGACAGAAGCAAAAAGCAGAAGAAAAAAAAAGGGGGGGGTGGGGGGGCAGATGAGAAAAGAAGTCAAACACAGCACACAGAGGCGAAGAGAAGCAGAACAGCTTGTCTTCGGCGGTGAATAGCGGCGTGTATCGTTCACATTGAGTCAACAGATTAGCGGCCGAGGAAGCTTAGCTATTCCTGGCCTCCCTCGTTTGATGTTTCGGGAGGCCTAATTTGATTTTTCACCTCCCATTGTTTCAGCGCTGTGTGCCCCTAATCCACTTTAAAGTGGAGACAGCTTTCATCCTTTCCTCTTTCCCTTTCTCTTACTGTTCCTCTTTCTTTTGTTCCCCTCTTCTCTTCCGCCAGCGCTCCACAGGCGCCCGTACATTCTGCAACGTTAGTCGAACAAGTGTTTAAGGAAACTTTTATTATTTGCAAGCAAAGTTTAGTATTTTTTCGGGGGGGCCGGCCTGAGTTTTATCACACTACCGTTAATGCATCTTAAGTCTGCTATTTGTTCATATTGGACAGACAAAGTTAGCCAGTGAGGGCTCCTGGACGTTCCCAGACGCCATGCTCTGTATCTCTGTGACATTATCTCCATCTTTAAGTGCATGTCTGTGGTCTTCATCAAGGACCACAATGGAAATAAGTCTCCTACTTTATTGTGGCATCCTCGGTGTTCCGTAGAAGTGTGCGACTTAATGTCTCCTTTCTTATAATGTCAAACTAAACTAAAAACCTTTTTTTATTTAGCGTTTAACTTTGTTAGTGTTAGGTTGCCATCTTAAAGGCTTCAGCTTGTGTCACAAGAGTGTTTACAGTGATGCTGGCAGTAGCATCATGCTGGGAAAAAAACGATGGCCGTAACAACACTCTGGGGCTCCATAGGTGAGTGTCTGTTCTGCATGACATGGCTGCTCCACTTTTAAAGCAGAATGACTCCGTCTTAAGTTACATTTTCTCCAGTCTTGCAGGCGTTATATCTTGAATAAATCCTTGAAATGGTGGCCCTGGACTTACTGTTGGCCTGGACATTACATGCAAATGACCTGGGTTATTACACCTGTTGACAGAATGTGTCCCACGTAGCAACAGTAGCTCTTTTTTTTTGCCTTAATGTTTTTCTGCCCTTGTACCTGTCTACGTTACTACATCTCTTTCGTCTCACGCTGTATATCAAGTGCTAAGATAGGGGAAAGAACAAAATATACGAAGCCCTCCTCCCCTTCGTGTCTCTCTCAGTCTAACTTGCCCAGAGTTGAAGTGCTCCAACAGTTCTCGATAGTAATAAAAGCCTTCGGGGTTGGAGGGGTTTAGTTTTGGCCTTAAAGCGCTCCCCTCCACCAAGCCACCCCATCCCATTCTCCGCTGCAGGGCTGTATTAAGCCTGAAGAAAAGCCTCTGGAGAAGCAGAAGAATGGTTGGAGAAAAGAAGAGGTGGAAATTGTCACCAGAGAGACCCCCACCCCACCCCTCCCTCCCTTTTTCCCCCTCAGTGAAAACGGCGAAATGACCAGCCCCTTGGCTCGGTGACTGCGCTCAGCTTGCTATAAGGGAGCTTAATGCACCCAACCCTCCACCCCATTGTCAACCCCCCCCGACCCCAAACTGCCCCTGAAAAAGGGGTAGTTCCCCCCACCAACACACACATTACCAACACACACACACACACACACACACACACACACACAGACGCCAGCCTTGAAAAGAGCCACACACATCAACTCCTTTTGTGTTGGCTTCTTCTCAAAACCATTGACTGACTGACTGCTGCTGCATTTACACCCTCCTCCAGCACCTCCACACCATCCCTCCGGCCGCTCTCCTTTCCCCTCCTTCTGTCTCCCTCTTCATTGTCCATCCCTCCATCTTTCTCTTCCTCCACTGTGTCCCCCCTTCGCCACCCCAAGAAACCCCACTCAACAGAGGTGGAATAAAAAAAGGGGGTGAATAAAGACAGACAGACTGTCAGTGCATATGTTGGGTGGGTGTCTCCACTCCTCTATATTTAAAGAACCATCTGTGATAGTTTTCAGTCAAACAAGCAGCATCAATAGAAGGTTAAGAGAGCTCCTTTTGTCCCCTCTCCCTTTCTCTTTGAGTTCTTCTTCTTTCTCTTTTCCCCTTATATTTTCCATTTCTCACTGCGGTTTTTAATTCTCTTTTTGCACCCCCAAAATTTGTTAACACATGGGAAGGCAATTTCAGAAAGCTGCTAGTGCATTTCTGTTGTGTGGATGTTTCAAAGAACATCTCAAGTGTTGCAAAACGGTAAAACAGTAAAAAAAAAAAAGAATTAACCAATTTCTAAATGTAATAAGTTTAGTGTATAGCAAAAATGTACTTTTCTTACCTTCATGTGTGTGTATGTGTGTGTGTGTGTGTGTGTGTGTGTGTGCGCGTGGGTGCTTGCGCGCCCACCCGTGTGTGTGATGGATTAGCTCTGTAAGGGGCTCAGCGGTACACTGATATCTTTGCTCGGTGCTCACAGCATGATACACCAGATACTGGCACGTGCTCTCTCACACACACATATGAGCGGGGATTTGGTGTCCAACAGTGTGTAGACGACCCAGTGGTGAGCTGTCACTCTGTGTGTGTGTGTGTGTGTGTGTGTGTGAAGCCTTCTTCTAACAGTCCTCTAATCCTCCTAGAGTGGCCCTGATAGGCCTAATGACACACACTGGGACACTACAGGGTGCTGCACCTGTATGTGTGTGTGTTGGAGCTATTACCACTTGCTGTGACAATTTTTTTTTTAAGTAAACCCTGTTTGTATTTATTTTTATTTTTTTTACAACCAAAAGGCAATTTGCTGCTTCACATAGAAACTTTTTGTAACAGCTAAAAAAGAGCTGTGTTCATAAATGTCAACTGTTATTTTTTTTCTAGACACTCCAACACCCCAAGAATAGTCCGGGCACCCAATTAAATCTTGCGGTGACCCCAGTCTGGGTCCCGCTCTGGCTGTTGAAACTCTCCAGAGAGCAGGAGGGTGTCAGCCCCTGGCACTGCAGCAGCAACATGTTGGTGATTCTGCCAGCACCAGCAACGCTGCCGTTCTCAGGCAGAGCTGCTGCAAAGCAGACAAAGAGAGTGGTGTGTGTGTGTGTGTGAGGGTGACCTCATCCCACAGAGAATCGTGCTTGAGTCGTGATCCATCTCCACTTAGCTCAAAATGGGCGTCTATGTCAACTTTTCAGTCAAATATTTTCTTGTTTAAAATGTTGTAATGATTTTTCAGGGTTAAAATCACATTTTGTGTTATCCAATATGTTTTTGGATGTCAGCAATACCATCTCTGGTTCATATGCTGCCTGTTTATTTTCTTTTTAGCAATCAATAGGCAGCCAGATTGTGCATTTAAACAGGCTGACACGCACACCACTGAAGGAACTCTTTAGAACAGCAGCTACTCACACACACTGTCTCTCTCCATAGGAAACACATGACTTAGACTCATAAACTAAGAGCTACCTGTTAACTGAAACAGGTGGTTTAACTACTGTCTAGCCCCAGGCTACCGGGCTGACGGCTTCCTGTACAACACACACTCACACACACAGCCTGACTCTTTCTAAACACATGTTCTGACCCACAGGAAGTGTCCTCAATGACAGGTCCCGACGTATAGCACTGGCACTTCCAGAGTGTGTGAAACGCAGTCCCCCTGCTCGCTGTACTTTAATGGCCATTTCCTTTTCAATCCAGTGCACACAATGCAAACATCACTGAAGTACCTGTGCTGCTGTCACTGGAGAGAGATGTGGGGGGGGGAAGGGGGATAAAAAAACAAGCCCTCCTTTCTGTCTGTACCAGTCGACCTCACTGATCTTTTTATGGGAAATAAAACCCAGAGAAAGACAGACGGAGATAGAAACAAGGGATTTGACTTCCCCATCGGTGCCTTACTGTTTCTGGCTCTTTATTCCAACAGGGAGAAACTTTCTTTCTCTCTTTCTGCAACTCAAACACCAATTTCTCTAAAAAAAAATATTACACAGGAAGAAAGAAGGAAAAGATAAAACAGCACGTGTAACAATCTGTTTGTGTGTGTGTGTGTGCGTGTGTGTTTTTCGTGTGTGTGTGTGTGTGATGGTAGCAAAGTGAGGTTAGATTATAGGGTCTGGTCTTTGAGAGGGAGGCGCAGGGGGGTGGAGGCACAGGGACAGCTAGTGACATGATGGGACTCCTAATGGTCATAATTGGCGGTGGCTTTGACAGCAACTATATGATAGCTGCACAATATACACAACTCTGACTGTGTGTGTGTGTGTGTGTCTGTGTGTGTGTGTTTCTTTAAGAAGACATTTACACAAAATTGCAGCTAGGTTGTTGAACCGCTTGTTTGCAACCGCCGCCTGTTTCTCCCTTTTTCTTTCTTTGTGCGTGTGTGTGTGTGTGTGTCAGATATAAATATTGTATAAACACAGTTGAGTTGGCTCCTGACAGGTGTAAAAGGTAGCAGTTAAGCTTGCTCCGTTCCTACCTGTTTTCTTTTTTTTTGTTGCTCTTTTTAATGTTGCTTAAACACACACGCGCCACAAACACACACGCACGCACACACACACACACACACACACCAACAACACTGTTGCCATTTTCGAAAAAGCAGCAGCTGCCTTTCATTGTGACTTCTTCAAAAAGGAAAATTAAACCTTCAGCTGCTCATCCATCCATCTATCCGTCCACAACAGTCTCTACCCACCCATCAACTGTTTCACACATTTACTGTTCTAGTTTTCAGATCACTTAATGCAGTTGATATTTCAGCTGTAAGTGAAGGATGAGTTAGTACTGTGGTTTCTTAAAATCTTCCACACATTAGCACAGACATCTTTGTCTCACAATCACTCCTAGTCTATAGGTTTTTGATGTTGATTTATTGAATTATGTAACCTTAATGATGAACACAACAGTATGGTATTAGGGAAAATTACATTATTGCAATTGCTGTGCAACACTGAAATCTTTTTCAATGTAAGCAATCCACACAGAAACAGTAAAACAAGTCAGTAGTAATACAAAGAAAAAACCTTCTATATATTGTTTTTTTTACCTGGTTGGATTAGTATAATAAACTCTGTGCTGATTGTGGGCTTCATTTCAACTTATTTACAGAACAAAATGTTCTGTCTCTCAATTAAGCTGAATTTCACTTCCCCACACAGGGACTAAAATTGCTTTTTTCCCTTTATTCTAGCTGCAAAGTTTTTTTTTTTCCGTCATACTGAGATGACCTTAATAGTTAACAGCAGGACTACAAAATATGTGAATATTCAATAACTGTCCACTTGTGGATTTGCAAGACAGACACCGTAAAAGACATAGATAGAGAGATACAGAGAGAGAGAGAGACGATCCCTTGCACCTGAAGGGGCAGCAGCACCGTGTGTGTGAGTGTGCATTGTATGTGTGTGAGAGAGCCAAAACGCTCCCTCTGATCTTGGTTCAAAGGCAGCAGAGAAGAGGCTCAAAGCATTCTGGGTCCAGGGGAGAGATGGAGGGAAGGAGGTAAAAGAAGGAATGACGCAAAGAGAGAAAAAAAAAGTCAAGGAGATAGATGCGGCAAAGATTCCCCAGGGCTGGGAAATCAATCAGAGCACACATGGATACATGGGTTCAAAAGCCTCTTTTTGATCAATTTCAGATTATGTCGTATCTCACATTACATCGTATTTTAGTAATACTTGACCTCTGATATATTTTGGGGGCATGCATAGCAGCTGGTTTGTGCTCTTGAGATGAAGGTAAATTCTGCATGAGATTAATCTGAAATGACAGTTAGAGAAGGACTTTGGTCAAATCAGTTGTCCTGATGATATTCAGGATGTCTAGAAATGGTGTAATAAAGATCTAGATCTAACTTTGAAAAACCTCACAAAAAGAGCAGCAGTAGAAGAAGAATTAGAGCCACTGAAAGTCAGTGGGGGTAAAATAAGCTGTGGTACTTGATACTATTAGAGAGACAAACCCCTGAAAGTTAGGGCCTTAAGTTCAGAAACAGTGCTGTTACCCCACTGTGTGTGTGTGTGTGTTTGTGTGTGGGGGTGTGTGTGTGTGTGTGTGTGTGTGTGTGTGTGTGTGTGTGTGTGTGTGTGTGTGTGAGAGAGAGAGAGAGAAAGGAAGAGTCTGATGGTCTTAACAGTAAAACTAATAGTGGATGACTGCCTTAGCTGGAGGCTCACTTCTCTGTGAAGTTTCCAGCTGCTTTCAAAAGACACGCACAGCACACACAGAGAACCTCACACACACACACACACACACACACACACACACACACACACACACACACACACACACCACACACACACACTTTTTGGACAGTCAAAGAGGTTGGATTTTAAAAAAAAAGGTAAAAGTAGAACTGGAAAAGAGACAACTTCATGTGGCGGGGTGGCGTGATATAAATCTTGTTTTTTCTCATCGATGTGAGTCATCTTCGCTCTCTGAGAACTCAGGGGTTCGTTATGATGGATGGAGGAGAGGGAGAGAAAGACGGGACGCAAGGGAAAACAATTTGGAGAAATTTACGCCTTAGTTTGGTGCAGTTTGCTGAGGGTATTGCAAAGTTTTATGGCCCGCTGTCTGAGTCCATTTCCTCTCATTTTATTTCATTTAGGCTTATAGTTTCTTTACTTACAGTTTATTTTGAAAAGACACTCACCATCAAGTACTGCGTCACTCATGTCTGTTTAGCTGTCTATGTGCTGTTTGTCTTGCTCATAAAGTTGAGGCTGTAAAGGTTAAATGCACATTTGGCCACTAAAACATGCAGACAGTCCCGGTGTGTGTGTGTGTGTGTGTGTGTGTGTTTGTGGGTGTGTGTGTGTCCCACCACTAAACCGTGATGGTCAAGGTTTCTGTCTTTGTCTGGCAGGAGGGTGGGCAGCTGGACAGTCTACTCTTCCTCCCCCCTCCACACACACAAACCCACACACACACACGCACACAGAAACACACACAGACACATGGATGGGTTGAGTCTGTTTTTGTGAGAACAAGGTGTCACGGGTCAGTGGTAAAAGGCCAGGCCTGCTTTTTCATTGGTCGACCCCTACTTCCTACTTCCTGGATGACCCGCCGCCATCTGGGGAAGTGATTGGCTGAGTAGAAGAAGCCTCTTGAGTAGGGTTGAGCGGGGTTGCCGCGGGTTACCCCTTCGAGGCCTGTCACTCCAATGAGTCGTAGAGCCGCTGCTAATGATCAAACCAGCCTAGTCACGAACATTTTCACCTTGCTGCATTTCAAAGGTTTCAATCTATCCCGTGTTTAAGGGAATAGAAAATATAAAAGAAAATGACATTTAAATAAAGAAGTAATTGAAATTGAGAAAATGTAAAGAGGAGAGGAAAGAAAATTAGGAAAAGAGAGCAGAGGAAATAAGGACAGGATAGGAAGGAGGGAAAAATAGAGAGGAAGAGGAGAGGAAAGGAAATGAGGACAGAGGAGAGGGAATAAGGATAGAAGAGGAAGGAGAGGAGAAAAAATGAGAGGAAAGAAAATGAGGAGAGGAAAAGATAGAAAGAGGGAAGGACAGGAGATGAGGAACACCTAGATGAGATGAGAGGAAAGGAGGCATGAAGCAAAGAAACAGGAGGAGAGGAGATGGGAGGAGAGGAAAGGAAAGGAAGACACAAGAGAAGAGATGAAAATGAAATAAAGATAGGAGTGGAAGGAGGGAAAGAGAGGGGAGGAGAGAAGACAACAGGAGAGGAAGGGAGAGGACATATTTCCTTCTTTCATATCTACGTATATTAATTTTCCCCTTATGCCATCTATACCAACCTCCCTTTCCTGTTTTCTCCCTTCATCTATGTATCCTACATTTCCCCATTCCTCCTTCCTCCCCTCCTTCCTTTGTCCTCACCTCTTTTCACCCCTCCCTCCCTCCCCTCTCTCCCCACTCTCCCCCCTCTCCCCCCTCTCCCCCCTCTGCCTTTACACTCCTCTACCTCCTTCCTCCTCCCGTCTCTCCCAGTCTCTCCTGTTTATGAAGGTAAATTTATAGGTCTACCAGGAGCTGTTAGCTGGAGGTGGCCTCCGCTGCTCAAACCACAACAAGGCTTCACCCTCCACATGGAACAGAAACAACATAGTGAGCATACTGGGCTATTTCCATCACCACACATTACACATGATGGCACACTCACACCTCCCATTATCTGCTAATGAGCATCCCTGTTTTCTTCCTGCTCTCCCTTTTGGACCCAGCCTCGCTCCATCATGTTCTTGATGAGTGGTTGGGTGGTTTTTCGTTTTTTTCCCCCCTTTCTTTCTTTATATTGCTCCATCTAGCATTTGTTTTTTATTGGTCTACAAGGAGCAGTTAGCCGGTGGTGGGCTCCACGTTTTAACCAGCACATGTGTTGTACTGTTTTTTCACACACTGCTGTTATAAGTCAGCTCACTCAGTACATAGTTATATCATTTATGTAGTGTGTCCTCCCTGCTGCGCATTAGTCTTGTTTGATCCATCACTGAAACACCCCCGTCTAAGTCTTTCTATACGATGGATAAACTGGAAGTGAATGTAGTGGAAGATGTCAGAATAAAAGACATGAGAATATGACAGGATTATTTTTGCATCTAGGGGTAGAACATGTGAAATAAGCCGTATTTCACAGACTATATCGATGTGTTTTTACATTAAATTGGTCGTTAGCTTCCTTTTTAATGAATAGGACTGTCTGTCACACACTCACATACACAGACCCTCCACTTGACTCACATCAACATGGAGAGTGTTTTGTTCCTGTCATAACAAAAGGCTGCTCACTCTTTGGTGGTCTGATCCCTCTTCCCACATTAGACAGTCAATTAGCCACAGAATAGAGCAAGCTTACTAGATAATAGAACGTAAAGCTGGTCATTCACACACAGGAACACAATTGCATAGACTCCTGCATGTATATGTGTGTGGTGTGTATGTGTGTGTGTGTGTGTGTGTATATATATATGTATATATGTGTGTATATATACACACACATATATATACATATATACACCCTTTATTTGAATATAGATTCAAATCACTTAAGTAGTTGCAGTGTGTTTGAATTACCTTGTCAGAGGTAACAGAGGAGATATATTGTTTTTTCATAAATGTCTCTGTATTGTAGTCACAGTATGTATGAAACAAATAAAATCACACATACACAGAACATAAGTGAACTGATTTTGCAAATGGAAGGATTAACAATAAAAGTATATGTCAAAACAAAAACAAATATAAAAGACCAAAAACCAAATTAAAATACTGAAAAATGAACAACAAAAGTTCATGTCTGTGAGAGTTAGTCTTTGTTTCCGGGATTTAAAATTACTCACAGTCTTTAAATCAGATTTATATTTGTTGTTTTGACCATCATGTGGTTTCAATGACGATAACATTCTACTCCAAGTTAATTATTGAGATCTGGGAAAATTGCTGAAAATAAGTCAGGCGGGTCAAGAAACAAGAGCAGTCGGATGATCTTCCAGGTTTTTGACAAACCTCCAGTTTAGCCAGAGAAAATGTAGGTGAAGATTGAAATTATTACCCAAACTGTTATTACCTAACATTGTAGTGATGTAGTGTTCCTTTGGGGATCTATTGTAACTGATCGAAATAACTTGGTAACTTATGAGGATGTCTAATGAACAGAGAGTGCCAGCAAAGCACATTACATTTAAAGTGTCCATGATAGTCTTTTTCTTTCCTTTTTATTTTCTTGTTGAACATTTTGAGTTTTGACAAATGTTTTGTTGCGAGTCACAGAATGTTTCTAATGTTCTTCCCCTCCCTCTCTCTCTCTCTGGTGCCATGCGCTGCCTGTCTTCACCTCCTTCATCTCGTCCACTCAGGTAAGTCCAGTTTCTGTCTTTCATACACACACCCACACACACACACATACACACACATAGTCACATGGTACAGAGTGATGGAAATGATATGGGGGGTGGAGAGGGGGAGTGGTGAGTTTAGGGGTAAAGTGGGGGGGGGGGGGGGGGCTTCAGACTTTTATGAAGTCACTATGAGAAATGGCCTCGACTTGTGTGGCTGGCTGTTAAAACGGTCCCGGGCCATTCAGCAGGGCAGGGTTACAGAGTATCAGTCAGCCACTGCTGAATGGGAAATCAGCTAGCCTCACACTCACCCCTAATGATAATAGCTCTTGGTAGACACACACTGACTCATTTGCGCGCACATACACACACACACACACACACACACACACACACACACACACACACAGGCACAAATCTCATTCACAGGTTAAGCTCATGTTGTTATTCAGAGTGACTTAACATTAGCGCCTCAGTAGCTCCAATTAGTGGATCACAAACATCCGAGGCAACAAAATAAGGAGTCTTACTGCCCGAGTACATTACTGTGACCACTAAAATGCAATATCACACACACACACACAGACTTTCACACACACGCTTTTGCAGGCTTGTAATCTGTGTTTGTCCACACATTTCTCCTCTTTCTTTAACTTTCTTACTTTAACTGTTTTTGTTTCTTTTAATCATCCCTCATTCGCTGTCTGTTTCCCTGTCTCTCTCTGTCTCTCGCTTACACACACACACACTCACACACTCACACACACAGTCACACACACACACGCACACACAGAGGTTGTAATTGCTGTGTGGCAGTAGTCGTGTCAGAGGTTTTTACTGATCGCTTGTCGTCTGGTGGGACCAAGGTGACATTTCCTCTTACGACCTTAAATGTGAAACATAGTGCGTGTGTGTGTGTGTTTGTGTGTGTGTGTGTGTGTGTGTGTGTGTGTCCCTCTTTGGATAATGAGGGGTCTATATGCAGGGCTGGCAGGATATTAAATATGTAACAGCAGGTTGGAAATGGTGGACAGAGGTGGCTTGTCAGACACACAAACAGACGCACACTCTCACAGTTGAAGTGTTGACATTCTTTCTTTATTCCTTTCTTTCTTTCTCAGCCCACACCCCCTCTCTGTCTCAATTGCCTTGTCTTCCTCCTAGACAGACAGGTGTTTGGCTGGCTCTGCACAGTAATTAGTCACATGGACACAAACCTGCAGATTTTATGAAGGAGGGAGGAGGAAGTATAGGGGGGTGTAAGTGGACCGGTGGTCGCCCTCCCATTCCTTCAGCATGTCTGGAGAGACAGCTTAAAAGCCTGAAATGTACCTCAGATGTGTCTTACAAGGGCAGTACTTTCACTAAAACAATCCCTTAAACATCAGCGTTCAAACATTTTGCTGATTCAAGAGATATTCCTAGCTCTCGACATGAGTGGGAATGCTCATTCCTGATGGTTTTCCAGCATATGCAAACCTTGGTGGACTGTTATTTGGTTGCTAGGCTGACTTCACAGCTATTCCCCAGCTGTGGCCACGCAGGGCACACACACACTCACACACACACACACACACAACATGCACACCAGTAAGCAGTTTGTACCATTCAATAGAGGTTCCCACCCTCTCTTGTCCTCAAAAGGTGCCCATTGTAAAGACCCCAATCTATCGCTCTTTGTTTTTTCTTCCTTTGCTTCTCTCTCTTCTTCTCTCTGTCTTTTCCTATCTCCTTGCCTTCAGCCTTTTATCACCTCTGTCTTTATGCTCTCATTTTCTCTTTACCTCTGCCAAGATTGATTTCCTTTTTCACTATCTCAAGCAGCCCTCTCCTGTGCTCTCCAATAGAGTCAGTGTAGCTTGCTAATATGCACACACACACACACACACACACGCATACACACACATGCATGAACGCACACTTTTGAGAATCACAGTAATGGGATTAGAAGGGTCTGCTGAAATATTGAAGAGTCCCAATGCAAATAATGAATAGGCTGGCAATGTATCTGGATAACTCTGTGTGTGTGTGTGTGTGTGTGTGTATGTGTCTATCTGTCTGTGTGTGTCTGTGTGTGTGTTATTAGCAGCATGTAATGTATGGTTCACAAGTGTGGGTTCATGATGCAGTTAGTACGGCCTGGGGGCGCAAAGAAGTACCAAGCTGAAGCACACACACATGAACACACATGCACACACACACACACACAAGGTTTTAACACTGCTCTTCATCACCCAGCACTCTGTCTGTTCACCCCACAATGACACCCCACTTACATCTGTCTTATAGCAAGAGAAGGGGAGTAACGCCTTTGTGGTGTGTGTGTGTGTGTGTGTGTGTGCGTGTGTGTCTTCATGCATGTGAGCAAGTATGTGTGCAGATGTGACTATGTATTCTGCACGAGTGTGTGTGTGTGTGTGTGTGTGTGTGTGTGTGTGTGTGTGTGTACCCTACCAGAGTCTAAGGTTGCTGGCTGAATGGAGGAGAAAATTAGACCCGATATGATAGTCATGCTTCACACTGTAAGTGTGTGTGTGTGTGTGTGTGTGTGTGTGTGTGTCTGTGTGTGTGTGTGTGTGTGTGTGTGTGTGTGTGTGTGATGACGGTCACTGGAGCCAGCAGTGCACAAAGACAGCAGAATATCAACAAGGTTTTGATAGTAAGCAGAATGACAAGGCCCAGATATTAGAAAGCACTTGAGATAGGGAGAATTGTTGAGTTTTATTATTTGCTGATGTAAATTTCTAATTCACCATTTCTTTTCACTGAGATATCTCCATTTTTTTTTCCAACTTTGAGTGTGAGCAGATATGTATTTATAGCTTGTGACAGAACATGCCCTTCAACCAATTTGATAATATGCTGATCAGATAAACAAAAAGGACATTTTCTTGCTGTAGTGCTTGCAATGTGCGATTGTATCCATTACCTTACCTTTAAGGGCTTTTTTTTTTTTTTTACACCAACACTGTGTTCTAATGAGTCTCAGTCCCAGGGTGACTCTAAATTTACTCACTTTCAGTCCCAGCATGAAGAAGTTGCAGAAGCTTTGCTCAAGTCCATCACCATTTCTCTCCCTCTACTTAGATTAGACTGCAGGGAGTAGCTAGAGACACAATCCAGAGCTGGTATAATGACCTTCTCGCCGTTATCAACTCAATCTTATGTTAAGTGAGACAGGAGAATGGACCTGAGCAGTCAGTGGTTAGCCAAATGGCTGCAGCGTCTAAGCAGCACAGATAACACTGTTTGATTCTCAGGTTAGAGGATGGAGAGGTGGAGAGTGGAGGGTAGGTATAGAGGGAGAGGGACACAGGTAAACAAAAGCCAGGGAAGTGTCTGAAACCTCAGACGCAAAAACTACATAGTATAGAAACGGACTGAGATGATCAACACAATACAAAAAAGAAAGTTATCCCGGCAAGTATACTCTTTTTTTTTTTTTTTTTTAAAGGCATATACTAGCATTTCACTTACAGCAGAATTTCTTCAAAAGCTAACAGAGAGTTATACCTTCTAGTATATAAAAACACACGTGTCGACACTGCCTAAATGTCAACCCAAATGAGTCTTGTTTTGGGCGATAAAATGAACTAGTAAACCTGTTTGGGGCTGAAACAGATTGCAGATGGCAAGTCATAGTGTCAAGTGCGGTTCTGCTGCACGCGTCCGCACATTCAATCAAAATCCTTATTTAAGCAGCCCGTGCAAGAATTCAGGACACAACAGTCATGTCAACTGGGAACAAGTGCAAGCCACAAAGATTCAGAGCCACCTTTAAAGCTACGTAGGGTGAGTATTTGATCCTGAAAAGGTAGAAATGGGTGGCGTATTCCCTCCTATCTTTAGCCCCCTTCGTTTCTCATTATTATGAGCAGTTTGTTGTCAACCACTGCTCAGTAAGTGTTATCCCAGTGACTAATTCATTCAAATTCAGTCATAATCACACCCAACTGGATGAGAGGTCATGACTGACAGGTGTTTGAGCCAATAGCGTGCAGGTGTAAATCCCTCCCTTAGGAATAGAGCAGTCCTAATCAAGCCCTTGTAATACACTAGTTCCCGTTAGCTCCCAGGGGCTAATTAGCATTCTAATTACTGATTGCAAATGAGAGCTGCGTTGATTGTGTTCCGCCTGTGAGTGGAGAGGCTCGAGAGAGCGACACACAGACACACACAAGCACATCTCACACACATACACACTGTCATATTCACACACACTGAGTGATCATTGTTAAGAAGCTTATCATGCTCTTGTTCCTCTGCGCATTTCCAGCCCCCCCCCCCCCCCCCCCCCCCCCCCATCTACGGTGTCTCATTAGTATCATAATGCAGTACGTATACACACTGGCGGAACACACGTGCACATAACACGTGCAAACACACCCACACACACACGGAAAGGAACATTAAAGCTGGTAATAAAGAAACAAACATAAAACATTATATACTGCCAAAGTGTTGCTGTTGTTCCTTCCAGTGATTTACTGCTCGGAGGAGAACACACACACACACACACACACACACACACACACACACACACACGTACAAGCCACAAATGCATCACACATACTCACAAATACACAGTAATGTATGTATATGTGTGTGAAAATCAAGTTTGGCAGGGCAAAAGGGTGCAGAGCAGACTGAGGGGGCAAGAATAATGAAGGAATAATTCCGTATTACGGTATAAGTAGAATGTGTCTTTGTATGCTTGTATACTCGTGTGTGTGTGTGTGTTTGTGTACAAGTGAGGGAAAGAGGCAGAGATTGTGTGTGGGGAGGAGTAGATAAGAGCGAACTCACCAACAGCAAATCATCATGTTATGCTGCTCAGTTAGGTGCTTTAACAAGGCTCCTCTAAGCTGTACTTCAGTTCAGTGTCTGTTTGAGTGTGTGTGTGTGTGTGTGTGTGTGTGTGTGTGTGTGTGTGTGTGTGTGAGGAAGAAACACCTCTGTGCTGTGTTTTGATTGCTGCCGACAATTGTAGCTCCTTGTTTTTCCTCCCACTCCTGTTACTTTTTCTGTGTCACGCTCATGCTGACTGAGTTATATCTCAGGGAAAATTACACTTTTATTTAAATTTTGTTGTAAGAAGCCATAGTGTTAGGAGGCACTGTTCTTGCCTGGTCAGCTATAATGCTCCTAACTATTTACTTCTTCTCGTTTTTATTCCGAGCTGTTAAATGTAAATCCCAGTCTCTCACCACAACATTTTCATAATTCTGGCTATTGTTCCTATTATGTGTCAATCTGACATCACACAGCAAGATGTCATGTTGGCCATGTCATGTAGTGCACATTCCTGGTAGAATACTTACTGACATTTCTGTTCAAATCGTGATCATGAAGATGGGCGATGAAAATAGCCGTGACACCACACCAACGCAGCGTTTTCTGTCCAAACACCCAGTCTAACAGGGCAAGGAAAAAGGAAAACGAGTTTTCAGGCAATAAGGCAGGTTGTGGACAAACTCCCAGTTTATCCAGCTCATGAATAGGAGGTCATGATTAAACTACATTGTTGGTCCTGGAACTCTAATGGATGTTTGGTGGGTCAGTAATATTAACGTTTGCATTTGTTTTGGCTTCCACGCATGTATTATAAAAGCTGACCTCATCTATGAGGTCGAAGTAGGACACAAGACCCAGGTTGTAAAAAACAAAACAAACGGACAAAAAGGTTGTTTCCAGGAAGAGATCTAACAGACACCAGACTTACAGTAAACAGTAATAAACTACGAACATATATGTCTGTTGCCTAGTGTTAGTCAGGTAACATTTGCTAATTGTATGATTTAAAAAAAAAAAATAATAGATAAGAAATGGTTTTATATTATTGTCATGCTGTATTCTGGTTTAATTTTATAAATAAGTCATATTTTCAGAAATAGCTATAATAATTTCATATTTTGCGCTGTATTTCAGATATTTATCACTTTACAAATATTGTAATTATTATGTTCTTATGTGGTTATTGCTGGCCACATGTTTAAGATAATAATTTGCTTAATTATTCTGAATTTATTTAGCTTTATCCCGATATGTGCTGCTGCAAAGCCACAGTTTCATAGGAATCATTTAAGAGCTAGTCAATCTGTAATCACTCACTCACACACACACACACAAACTGTCACCCGGGGTATTATCTCGGCGTAGATTGATCTGAACATATTCTGTGTAAGATTGGTGGCAAAAAAAAAAAAGCAACAGTGAAATTGGAGACTCTCTCTCACTCTCTCTGCCGGTGTGTGTGATGTGATTGATGCTCGGCAACCGGTGTTTACTCTTGTTGGTCAATTGAAAAACCCAGCGTGGCAGGCTGGGAAAGCACAATGGGGAGAGGAGCTAAAGTGGCGGTGTGAGGTGCTGAACACTGACACGGAGACAAATAGATAGAAAGCTGTTAGAGAGGAGAGGACACAGTGGGAGGGAGGGAGGGAGGATGAGCCAGACACAGACTACACTGAAAGGGAGCATTAGATTTGATTTCAGCAACAGAGAGGAGTAGAAAAGGGAAAGAATGATGAGAAAAAGGAAGGGAACAGAGGAAGAAGATATTCCAGAGAAGAAAAAAAAAAGACAAAGTAATGAAAGATAGTAAACAAAAGCTAATAAGGGCCTCCAACACATCCAAAGACATAATTTGAGTGATGGATGGAGAAAGACAGATGGTCTAAGTGACAGAAAGAAAGAGCTCTAACGAGTTGTGAGAAAGGGAGAGACAGACGGAGAGAGAGAGAGAAAGGACAAGAGAGAGAGGAGAGTGGGAAGGCTGGAAGAGCGGAGATGCTGGTCATTCCTGTCAGCAGGCCTTTAAATGAAAGGCGACAGTGTGTGTTGGGGAGAAGATTGGAAGGCATTAAGGCCTGGCATGTCCTGTGACACCCTGAGAGGCAGAGAGACCTAGAGAAAGAAAGGGGGAGAGAGAGGCCAATTGAATTCTTCTACCAAGTGCCCACTTGGCCATGTTAAATCTCTCAGTGCGTGAGTGTGCGTGTGTGAATGCATTCCTACAGTGCAGATATGTGTGTATGTGTGTTTCTATGTCTGTGGGATCCTGAAAGGTGAAGTGATTTAGTGAGAACAGAAGACAGGGAGGATCTATAACGGCCATGCTGCCCTCGCCTTTGTTCAAAATCAAAGCTTGAGCTTATTGGATGCACAGATTACTGCTGTATTGATGGCACCTCCTGTGTGTGTGTACGTGGGTCTGTGTGAGTGTTGATATATAAATGAGAAGGACTAGAAGGAAAAGTGAAATATAGACGGATAAGCATGCTGTGCCCATGGATGTTCTCTGTGCTCTGAGACCCAAACTGTGGCATATACAAAACCAACCACCAGTGTGAGGCATCACACAGGTAATCTTGTAGTTTTTTCTTTTTTTTAAGATCATCTTTTGGCTTTTTCAGCTCTAATGATCGACAGAGGGAGGGAAGTCAGGGAAAGAGTCGAGAGGGGGGAAGAAAAGAGCTGCGGGTCCGACTCAAACCCGGGCCACTGCGACAAGGACCAATCTTGTAGTTTTAAGGTGTTAGCACTTTTCACTCCCGCTGGGAGCATCAGAGTTTTGATTCAGGCCAAAAATGTCAGCCTGACCTGGAATCTTTCTGAACCCGATTCTTTCTTACCGCGATTACTCTCAACCCGATCCTTCTTAACCCGATCCCTCTCAACCCAAACCCTTTCAACCCGATCCTTCTCAACCTGATCCTCCTTACCCAATTCCTTCTTAACCTGATTCTTTCTTTACCCGATTCCTTCTTCCCTCAAATCTCTCTGAACCTGATCCTTCTTAACCCAATACTTCTTTGCTCCATTCTTTCTTAACCTGGTCCAAGCCTGAACTTAATTAAAGCCCATTTGTTTTCTATGACATACAATACTGCTGCAGCTAATAAAGACGATTTTTCACTCTGCCAACAGTTAAATATACACATTGAAATCTCGTCACTGTTGGCAATAATGTGAAGGTTTTGTTGTGGAACCTACGGTCTCAGAAAGGTTTGTTCTGCTTCTCTGTTACAGGAGTGCTGTAGTTTTACAGACTCAAGGATTCTGTACTGTATGTCTTGGGCACTTTCCTTTGGCATTGATTTAAGAGCATAGCTCTGGAAACTCGTTCACCCCTAAGGTCTATAATGTGTAATAGGGTCAAAACAACAATGATGAAAAACGTAAGCATATGGGATGACAGCCAAAGGGACCGGAATCTGTACAGCTAGGACTGGCAGTGCTGCTTCTTTCGTTCTCCTCTCCACTTATTTTTCCGTGTAAAAGGTTTCTCCCTTTTCTTACCAGGCTGACCTGTTCATTGAAAAATACAGACAGATATTTGACACATATAATCAAGACATCAACATGTACACATTAGCCAGACTGCTCCTCAAAGCACTCAGCTTTGACGGGCTTGGAGATGCTCATTTCCTTGTTTGACCACAATGAATCCACCTTTGTGTGTGTGTGTGTGTGAGAGAGCTAGAGAGAGAAAGATCGGTAGGGGAGGGGTGCTGTGTGAGAGTGTGTGTTTCTTAATAGAAGGTGGTTAGAGGTGTCACCCTGCACCCATTTTAATGTGCTCCACAATTACAGCTGTCATGGCTTGAAGATAATGTCTCAGGCTGTTTTTTTCTGTTTTGCTACACATTCACACACACATATATACACACACATTAAAGAGGTGAAATATGGTAGACAAGGAACAGGCCCTTGCTCATAAAAAACGTCTCAACGACCTCCATCACCCTTGTGTGTGGTCGTGCGTGTGCATGCACTAAAGATGCAAGAGGGCTATTTGGGCTCTGTCTCTGCGCATGAATTATTATAGTGTGTGTTTGTGTAGATGTGTGCTTACGTAGGTGTGTTTGTGCATGCATTTGTCTGTGTGTGTGTGACAATATTTGCTTTGTTGAACGAGCCCCTTGGTGAGAGTCAGGGTGGTTGTAGCATTCCTCATGCAGCAGTGGAGCTGCTCCAGTGACGTTAAAACACTGTAACAGCCACACACTTTAAGACCTTCTGCAAGGCCTGTTTTCTGTAAACAGCAGGTAAATACGCCGTGCAAAGATGTGGCATGCTTGCAATGTTCATCATTCAGAGAATTGACAGCTGAATAAAAAAATAAAAAAAATATTTTGCTTCAAGGCCTTTCACACCAACACTGGTGATTTGACTCATTCTGGCCAGTCAGAGTTTGGCTCAGGTGATAAGTTGCGCTGTGCTGGGAATGATGTTAGGTCACTAAACTCCATGAACTAGTAAGGAGGAAAAAGTTGCAAAGGAAACAGGGGCATCAAAATGTCCATTTAGTAGCTGTTCTGGAGCTTTCAATCATATCACATGATCTTCATCAGCAGATGGAGTTTACCCAGTAGTAACAGAATTGTAGATTATTTCCATTTTCAAAATGTTGTCAGATTGTTATTCTGGAGATGCTCTTTTTACCACAAGCAGGCCAGATTCAACATACAGTAGGTAGTTTCTTTATTTCTTTCTTGCAGCCATATCTCCAGATGAATATGGCTGCTAAATGGTGTGTTGTATTGACTTCCCCTCTTCAATATCTGACCTCGCTGTCATAAGCAAGGTAACCCCAGGCTTTCAGTGCTCTTTGTATACCCCCCTCTCTCTCTGTCTAACTCTTCATCAGTCTACCTCTCTTTACCCTGTCTCTGAGTGCTCCATAGATTGGTAACATGACCTCTAATTCTCCCGAGACGAATATGTGCACACGGATAAAAATGAGACAAACGACAAGAAGAAGAAGGGGAAAAAAAGCCTCAAATGTCTGAAGAAGAATCGACTCGGTGGTGTTTTAATGTCACGCATTTAAGGTGATGATGGGAGATTACACCACATGGTGCACGCACACACACACACACACACACACACACACACACACACACACACTGATACACACATTTGGCTTTGGGTGTGTGAAATCAAATCTCTCCAAATCTCTATTCTGGCGTCACGGAGCTGAAGACGCAAACACAGATGATCACTACTCGCACATACACATGCCCACATTACATGCATGCACGCTTACACATATGCAAACACATGCATTTTACACACACACACACACACACGCCCATGCAGATGCACACATGGAGGGGTAACCCTGGTAGATTTATCAGTGGAGGTCTGCAGCACAGTGGCTGCCTTTCTCATTTCATAGGCCACCGGGGCAGAACAGGCATGGGCTTGTTCAAATCCAACCCAGCAAGACCAACACATACATACACACCCACACATACACACACACACACACGCGCACACACATGCATGCATACGCACTTTCTGTTTAGCGGCTTAACAGATGCCAGCCAGAATCGGTGGAGAGGAAAGGAGGGAGGGGTAGAAGAGGGGAGACAGAGACGAGCTGGTGGAAGGAAGAAGGTGAAAAAGGAGAAAAATAAAAGATATCGAGTACTTCTGAAGAGACAGACAAAGAGGGGGAAAGGATGATCGACACAGACCAACAGGTGCAGAAAGGGAGAGAGAGAGTGATGCAGGTTCTTCACTACAAATACAGAGATATCATGTACATGGACAGCTGGATGAGTGGTTCATTCTGCCCTTGTTGAAACACACACACGCACACAAAATGTAAGCAAGCTAGGAGAGGGAATCCGAGGGAGAGATGACTGCACCACGTCTGAGGCATTTTGTGTGTGTGTGTGTGTGTGTGTGTGTGTGTGCGTGTGCAGTGTGTGTGTTTGCACATCCTCAATGGAGAAAATCTGTGTTTTCAGAGTGCAGCACTGTAAGACCGAAATTTAATTGGATTCTTTGGAAATGATGCAGGCTTATTGGTGTAATGGCTTGCTCATGGTGCGGTTGGAGTGAGTCCCTGTAACAATACCTAGTGCCTCGTTAGCTTGGCAGCCACACAAACATATACACACACACACACACACACACACACACATACACACACAGGCGCACACACACATGCTAAAGAGAGTGTGTAACAAGCGGGCAGACCATGGGTGGGTTTGATGCTTTGATGAAGGGCCCTATAAGCTGAAAATGGCTACTGTCTGCGATGAGGGCTCGGTGGGAGGACAAACGAGGACACACATGTGCACACGCACTCCTTCAAGTGCACACATGTGCATACACAGACACACACATTGCATAATTTAAGACATCTTTATCCTCCTCAGATAGGATATTTCTGTGCAAATTGTGCTTTAATAAATGAAGTTAAAATGCTTTGTGAAATAAAGTACAGCCAAGCCCTTTAGCAAATACTGAAGTTCCACAAAGAATGTAGCCTTTGGATGATTATCGGTCTTCGTTCCCATGGTATCACAACTGACTGAGCTGCTGGAAATGACGGCAAAGCCTGACCTGTTTTTCCTCTCTCTCCATTCTCTTGTCCTCTCCTTCTCTTTCCATCTTTTTCCTCCTCTCCGCAGCAGTCATAAAACTCAGACGTTGAGGTAAACCCTCAGAGGTTGTTTCAGATGAGTAGACAAACACTTTACACCTTTCTCGGCATCCATTCTTCTTCTCTCAACCTTGGTGGCTCTAAAAAAAAAAGCAGGCAGGGTAGGTCTGGATGACGGGATGGGATTACGAAAGGTTAAGGCGCTCTTTGATCTGGCCAGTTTCAGCCGAGGGAAAATAAAGAGGCAGCCAGGGAAAAATATACAAGGCCCCGGGTGGAGCCTGGGCCTCACCCGGGGGAGGCGACCCAGCGGAAGAGCCCTGCGTTAGGCTTGAGCGCTGCCCGGCGGGGCCAGCGTTGCTCGTGTTATTCTAACATGGTTAGCACATGGGCTAAACTCCCCAGTCATTTATTTAACACACAGACTCCCCACGGCGATCCCAGATGCCACGAGGCTAAAGGGAGCTACAAACACCTCATGTGAGGCCGACTCTACAGGGCAGCTTGTTGCTTTTTTTTTTTTTTTGTCATGTGTTTTTTATCCGGTTATTTCCAGTAAAGGCCTGCAGGTTGCTCCAGACAGGAGGTGAAAGTGCATGAAGGTGCTTGATGCATGATGTTCTGAACAACAATTTTAGCCATCACTATTTTCCAGTTTCTAGCTCTACAACCATGGGTGGATTAATCTGTTAGAGGGCCATGGGGCAAAAGTTTGTTGTTGGGCCCCTATTGACCCCCCACAGTATGGAGCACACAGCGGACTACACATGGCAGCTTCATTATTTGCCCGGAACCAGTCCAGTCATTTGGAATAATATCAACTGGCTCCAGGTTTTCTGTGTGTCAGTAAGTTTTAGGCATTTTTTAAATGACATAATAATGAAAACTTTATTTAGCAATATGCACCACAACATAAACTGATATAATTTAAAATAGGGTCGCTCTACAAGACTCTGTCACAAGATTAGCTAATAATATGGACCCATCTTAATTGATATTGTTCTGCGAGTTCCTGTGCAGCTTTGCAATCAATACAATTATTTAAACCTAGAAGACACACAGTTTTGGGGCCTCTGAGTATCTTCGGCCTTATGGGTAGTTGCTGGCATTGCTTTACTGGTAGCAATCCATTTCTACTACTCAATCTTTCACAGATATTTGTGTTTGTTTTGTTTATTTTTGTATTTATTTTTTTCTGTTTCTTTCTCTCCCTCTTCTTCTGGCAGTTGAAAGTACAATACAAGACAATACTTACACGTGCTCTTTATAATTTCCCAGAGCCCAAGTTGACATAATCAAATTGCTTGTTTTGTCCAACCAACAGTCCAAATATTCAGTTTTCTATCAAAGAAAGAGAGAAGAGCAGCAAATCTTCACATTTAAGAAACTAGATCTAGAATATGTATCATTTTCTTTTGAAAAATTAAAAAAACTGAATTGTTGCTGTTGCTGAATTCTCCTTTTATCAACTAACTGTTGTAAACGACTAATTATTCTAGCTCTACATAAAGCCACTGCAAAACACAGCAAATGAATGCTTCATCACAGAGTTGGTTAATGCTTTCCATTCTGCACACACACACACACACACACACACATACCCATACACATGAACTAAAAACAGCAATCGGATGCCAGTTGGACGTTCACTGTCTTAGCCTTGTGATATTTGGCAACCTTGTTCCACAAACAGACAGTACACACAATCCCTGTGGGCAGCTTGCTATACCACCGAGTGTGTATGTATGTGTGTGTGTGTGTGTCAGTGCGTGTTTACCCAGCGAGCAGCAGCAGCTGTGTCAGTAATAGCTCTCTAAGCTGCAGGCTAATGACAGAACTCAGAGAAGGGGACTCTAACATGGATAGATGTTTAACCCCGTTTAGCCCCGATCTGGAGACCAGTGGGCAAACACCATGCACACACACACACCCATACACAAGCACGCACACACACACACACACACACACACACACATTATCCCTGCCCCTATTTCTTTTCTGGTGGCTTTAGTTGTGTGTGTATAAAGGAGACAGAGAGAGAGAAAGACATATAGGAGTAAAGAGAGGGGGAACAACATCCTTCACCCTATATATCAGCCCTGCCTCTTTCCCCCCGTTCCCGTGGCAACAAGACCCCACACACAACAGCCAGACCCCAAATCACCAACCCTCCCACCACGTACATACACACACATGCACGCACACACAAAGGCAAACACACACACTGTCCTTTGGAGAGCAAGAGGGGTCAGGTGGTCACACCGTTAGAGTGTGTATGGGGGGATGTTAGCTTTTAGGGTAGGGGTGTGTGTGTGTGTGTGTGTGTGTGTGTGTGTGTGTGTGTGTGTGTGTGTGTGTGTCACAGCCTGCTCAGCCAGCAGTCTATTGTCCAGCCCCATGAAGTGACTGTGAGGTCTAATTAGCAAGTTAACAAGTTGAGAGGTGGAGTCTGTCAAACGCTTAGCTCTTTCACCCCGAGGGTCAGCCCACCACCGCTGGGCATGTATATGCATGTGTGTGTGGGTGTGTGTGTGTGTGTGTGTGTATGTATGTTTGTGTGTTCGGTATAAAGGGCCCATCACCAGCCTCATTATAGGGCTGTTGAACGCCCTTTTTAGCTGTGAAAAAGTTGATTGACCAATAATAGATTGAAATATTAATACATTATTTATTAATTAGTATATTAGTAATTTTACCTATTTTATTTTTTATCTTAAAACATCAACAAATAGTTAAGCTGTTTAGGCTAGCTGTTTCCCCCTGCTTCCAGTCTGTGTTACAGAGCTAACAGTCTCCTGGCTGTAGCTTCATATATAAGAGACAGATATGAGTGTGGGACTCTTACCAAGAAAGTGAATAAGCATATTTCCCAAAATGTCATTTAAAGTGAAAGTGAAGCGCAAAAATAATCCCATTTCCAGCTCAGTATTCCTTCAAAACTTTTGGGATTTTTTTTTAAAAACCTAATAAACAGAAGCTTATCAGCAGGCATAATAGTGGCATTCGCAGTAAATGTAGCAAAAGCTGTGAAAGTACCAATAATATCAGTGGTATTTTGTACTCTTTTCATTGTGTGTGTGTGCATGTTTCGCTGAGAAGCCAGCAGTGTAATAATCAGTGCGGTGAGACGTTGGGTCTATTCTGGGCGTCTTTACGAGGTTTGTCGAGACTCATTTGTTACTGAGCCTGCCACAGTAACAGAAAAAAAAAAAAGAGTCAAGTTTTAATTCCTGTCTCTGCCAACAGCTTAACCCCCTTCCCCACATCTCCTTAATTCACTTATTCAAGGCCTGGATTCCAGCAGTTTAATGTACTGAATGTACATTCAGAAAATGTTTAATTATAGGTAATTATCGCAGTGTAAGATTTTATACTTCCTATTGTTTTTCATGATTTTCCTTGTGGTCACATTCTCTTCAAACCACCTTCTGTGCTACATTGTATCTATTTCTTCTGTTCGTAACTATCATTTCCATCCATTCCACTTGAATGGCTGATCCATCTTTCCCTCCTCTCTTCCTCTTGCTCTCTCTTTCTCTGTCTTATGCACTCTCTGTCTTTCTCCCTGTTAATCTGTCTGTCTCTATATCACTCCCTCAATGAACTGAAGCTCTCTACCTCCCACAAAGGCAGCACCATATTTCTCCTCTTAAACATCGGGGGCAATGTGCATTGTCTGGTATGCAATGGAACTTGTCTACAATGGAGGTGGATGGCTCTGTGTGTGTGTGTGTGTGTGTGTGTGTGTGTGTGTGTGTGTGCAAAGTAGGGGTTCCCCCACCCCCCTTTAAGCAGACAAAGACCCCAATTTGTCACCTCATGTACAGCTGTTGAACGGGTGGGTTCAGTTTGTATGTGTGCGTATGTTCGTATTTGTGTGTGTGTGTGTGGTTGTGTGAAATTGGGGGGAGGAAAAGCAGGGAGGGGGCAAAGAGGGAGAAAGTGAGGCGGGACACCCTTTTCTGCCCCAGTACAACCACTGAGAGGGCAGGGGGAAGGGGGGGGGGGGGGGGGGGGGGTGGTGGCGGGCAGTAAGTAAAAGGGGGTAAATGGTTTTCTGCCCCTTTTCTGTGGGAATGTTTGTGTAAGAGGACAAAGCAGCAGCCACTCTGTTGCTGTGTGTGGGAGAGTGAAAGTAGAGGGGGTACAGGGGGTGGGGGGGGGGGGGGTGAAAGCAGCTCTCAGGAGAGGGAGGAGTTGGGGCAGAGAAACACCCCCTCCATCCTCCATTTAGAGTGAGTTTGTGTGTGTGTTGTGTACGTGTGGCTTCAAATGGATACCTGTCAATCATTTCCTGTTGTATGATCTCTTATAAGATCATTTCGATCTGGGTGGAAAGGCAGAGACGCAGAGAGTGCTGATAGGGGCTTTCATGGCGAATCGTGTGTACCAAAGATTATACCGTGGCCACTGAGAATCCTCGATTCTGATTGGCTGGCGGGTGTGGATTAACTTAAGGAACAGGACAGTGTAACCGGACACAGCTGTTGTATGTGGTTCTAAATGAATGGGTCAGAATTACAATCAAGGAAAAGGCAGCAACATCTTTAGCATCCAGTCACGCGTCATATCATAAGGTGTTTAAACCTAGTAACTAGTCCGCCATGGATCCATCACATCACTCACATCCAGCCACGTGATCTGGTCAGCAACAAGTCTTGGCGTTGCTACATCTACATAGTGCAAACCTTTACTGCAGAAGCTATGCTGATATCCGCAAAACCAGAACAAAATATCCATCATAAACAAATAATTTAACCTCAGTTTCAGTCTTACAACTTAAATATCATGGTGCTAGGCAGCTGCACTTGTTTCCAATGGATTTTCAGTGGAAGTTTCAGCAGAAAACCCAATTATAAGCCTGATCCTTATGTTAGTTGTAAGATATTGTCACAAAATGCTCCACACGTGTTCATGTGTGTTGAAAAGAGGTAATACTATCCTACTTAACTGGCAGCATTTTTACTTATCTTAAGTAGTAAAATCTACATTAAATTATACACCCACCGCTATCTCCCCCCATTTACATCCCATCATGCCCCAGGCCTTCCACATATTCAGCCATCAGCTCAGCGCCATCCTGCCTGCAGCCCTTTTCATCCCCTGGCTGGCCCCTCATGTTGTGACTCCTGACAACTTCTCCAATTTGCTCTGCTGTGTGAAGAGGCAGGGAGCACATTGATATCTTCCCACCTACACACACACACACTCTCAAGCAGAATCTCTCCCCTGCACACACACACACACACACACACACACACACACACACACTGAAGTCATCAATATCCTCCCATTTATAAATGATCTGGCCCCGGGATAGAGTTTCAAACCTGCTGGGCCCTTCTGCCCCCTGCATGTCACACACACACACACACTCACACAGTCACACTCCTCATTGGTCATTGATTGCCTTCTCAGATTTAACACAGCTCCATCCGTTGTTTGAGCAGCAGTGGGGACCTCTGTCTCTGTCCATGTTCATCCCTGTGAGCGTGTGCATGTGTGTGTGTGCGCGTGTGTGTGTGTGTGTGTGCGCATGTTTATTTGTGCAGTCAGGCATCAGCAAATTTAACCACACAGTGAATGAAGGTCATTGGAGTAGAGCAAGATCACATCCTCCTGTTAGCCATTTTGTTGTCATATTAGCACCAAGAAACAGCTGAAAACCAGTGGGAGAGAGATATTGACAGACAGAGAGAGAGAGAGAAAGACTGTATGGTGTATCAGTGTGGATGATCTACTCATTGATTAATGTCAAACTGCTATTCATAGTTTCAGAGCATGTGGACATGTTGGGCCCAGCAGTCAATACTTAGACAGAAATATCACACTGAGATCCCAATTTTTGTCTTTTTATGTTTATTATGATGGAGCGTGGTGGGCTAAGCACTCAGATCCTTTACTTAAGTAAACGTAGCAATACCTCCGTGTAAAAAAAAAAAAAAAAAAAGCCCAGTTTTCTTTAACTTTCTTTCTTAATAGTATCAAAAGTTAAAGTAGTCATTATTAGTTGTAGTTATATTATTATATATTGTAGATTATGTCACTGGATTGATCAGGGTGGACCTAATTTGAACTACTTTGTATGCTTCTGGGTAGGTTAATCCATATGACTGCATCATGTTTTATACAAGGACGATATGATTTGTTAGTAAAATCAGAATCTGCAAAGTAACTGCCTATGATATAGAAATTAATGCAGGGTCACAGTTGAGGCTAAACCCACATCTCTTTTATATGCAGAATATGGCATAAATCTTAATGTGTTGTACAGTATACTATAAATTCAAACTATAAAGTGCCTGTAGCTGGTGTTAGGTGTTTTAGTTAAAAACTGATGGGCAGAGTGTGAGGTTCTTTGTTTTCTTTCCAAGAGTTTTTGGTCCTACACACGAGTCTCTAAGGCGTTATGGTGTAGAGCACCTGTTTTAAAAATTGCGACCAGGAAGTCAAAAAATGTCTAAGTCAACCTCTTAAACCTCGTTGACAGAGGGTCAGAACGTACAGACTCATGCTGTAATGCAACTGTGCTCATATCCTTGGCTGTTTACCTCACTCTCATCAAGGCAGGTCATAGTTTACCAAAAAATCACTGCGAACATGTGCATCTTTAACATAAAGCCACATATTGTTTCTGAATACTAAACCACAGACACACACATACACTCTCTCTCTCTCTCTCTCTCTCTCTCTCCCCCTATCCTCACACTCCGGTGGGCTGTGTCTCGCTGTAGATTCCTTAAAACCTGATCCTGTCTAAATTTGCAGGCCTTTCCTCATTGATTTCCCCGGGTGAAAATAAGAGGATAGGAAAGCATGTTAGACGTCTCCGGAATCAGAGCCAATCCATTAGCAGCGATCAATACACTGGCAGAGGAGAGAGAGAGAGAGAGAGAGAGTGAGGGAGGGAGAAAGAGAGAGAGAGGGAGACGTGAGTGTTGACAAAACCAAATAAATATAGACGCGCAAAGAGAGGAGAAATCAGATTAGTGCTGAGAGAATCTAAGCACAACACTTTTAACCCCTAACCTAACAATCTGTGTTTACACCACTGTAAGGAGGAAGGGGGGAAGGAGGTGTGGGGGGGGGGGGGGGGACGCAGAGGGAGGAGGGAGGGAGGTTGCGGTCGCGTGGAGAGTACGTCTGTTCCCGACTTGAATTTAACAAGGTTTTTCTGTGTTGCTGGGTGGCATTAAAAAACTGTACACACTCACACACATACACACACTCAAACATGACATGCATATAACTGTTGACATGCATGCTATTCACATAATTACTGTGGTGCAGAATAATGTGACTTTGGATTTATGGTCATCTTGTGGTGCCGTGAAATAAGTCCTTTTTCATATAAAGATCATTACACGGTTTCAGAGAGGCTGAATGTGGAAATACAGGCCATATGTCGCTTAGTAATGTTCCTAATATTGTCTCTGTCTCTTTCTCTTTCTGTTCTCCATGTGCCTCGTTCTCCTTCTATTTGGCTCCTCTTTCCAGGTAAGTCCCTCGTTTTTATCTCTTATTTGTCCTAAAATCAAAGAAACATTACAAATCTCCTATAAACTGGAATGGGTTCAGTGTCAAAAGATGAAAAAACAATGTCGATTTGTAATATGCACATACTCCGAAGGGAGCATGCCAGAATGACTCTGACACCCGCTAAATGAACACCTAATTCCCACATAATTCCTTTAAATAAAGGGAACACATGGGCATTGCATACAGCAGCAAAACGTGGAGAAAGTGATTTTTGCCTCGCACCTATACACACCCTATAAGCTACACAATGACTCATGCAATGAACCCCACCCTCCATGCTCCCCTCTCATACACACATCATCATCGCTGTAATCATTATCAATGATATCTTGGCATCCACTAAATTGAACATATGGTCTTTGCATACAGCAGCGTTGTAGTAATGATGCCAGTGTAAGCGCAGGAACTGAGTGTGTGTGAGTGAGAAACAGAGAGAGGAATGCAGACAGTCCTTTTTTCTAATCCTTCATTTTTGAGGTCACAGAAACACACACACACACAAACACACACACACACACACACACATGCGCTTGCTCGGCTGCTACACAGATGGAAGCATAACCTGGCAGAAAATAACTGATTAAATATTTAGTCATCATTGAGGTGTCTTGCTGTGGATGTTTGCTCTACTGCCGCAGCAGTGATGCTCCTCGCCAAAGAGGAATTATTCTGAAAAACATGTAATCATAATAATAGTAATCCATGCAAGAAAGATATTACTTTAAAGATATGGTTTATTCAAACTCAGGTCCTTTTTTTCAGTGTTGGCCACCATTCTTATCACTAATAATATGATTTTTACACACCAAGTTACACACCAACATTGCGGGTGTGCTTACTTTCAGTTTTACCTCAAGAAAATTCCCTTTAAACAGATTTCTGGCTAAACTGTGTAATGTTATCACATCAGTTAGAAACAATGGCTACATTTACAAAAATAAGAGATAAGTTGGAATATACTGCAATTTTCCTTTAAAGTAATAGTTTATTCAGGTAAATATGCAAATTTTTCCAAAAGTTAGATGACAAAATTGATACCACTCTCATGTCTCTGCATTCACTATGCAGTTAGAGGCCGGTGATAAGCTTAGCTTAGCTTAAAGACTGGAAACAGTGGGAAACTAATGAAACGAAAATAATAACAGCCCGTATCCCCGTTAAACCAGTACGTGTTACTTAGTGAGATTCAGAGATGTTGGTAGACGATCATTTAACTTTGGAGAAGGCTAGCTACTTCCCCCTGCTCAGTCTGCTGGGTCAGCTAATAAGAGTATTTTCCAAAATAACAAACTATTCCTTGAAAAAAAGGCTGCTGATACATTTGCTGTCACACACAAATACATGCTTCCAACATGCGCTCAAACACCTAAATGCACACGTACACAAGCGCAAATCTACACGCGACGGACTAAAACGCACACACGCATGAACACAACTGAATGACCACAGTTGACGGCTGATTGACTGACTGGGGAATAGCTTCTGTAACAGTCAGCTTCTGTGTGTATGGGTGTGTGTGCTCATGTAGAGCATAAAATACCCTTTCTGGTACAGGAGAGGTTTGTACAAGTGCCTGGGTTGACTTTGTTACACACACTCAAACACTCTCAAACACTCTGAAAATAGATGGCCATTTTTTCCCCCTCTGGAAGATAATCGCATTCAAGCAATCGTTATGCATTACCATGTAGTTCCCGTCAAAGAGTTATATTGAAGAGTGAAGAGGCGTTCTCCTCAGCTCTGACTTTGATAGATGGTTCCCGTTTTCAGCGCAAAATACTGATGTCATTACCGATAGATTTGTATTCAATCAGCGTCTCGTATTCAATCCGTCTTTTTTTTCTATATATAGTTTTTTATTCGTATCCTCCAAAAGTTGGTTTGTATACAGAATATTCTATTAAGTTGAATTAGATGGCTCATTGCACTTGAACTTCAATTCAAACACAAGCTGGCAGTTTGTGTTCGCAACTCACTTGCTGGCAAATCAAAGCATTCTGGGGAAAAAAAAGAACACAGGAAGGAAGAAGAGTGTCATTTCTGTTTTCTCCGTCTAGACTTTTTCTTTGAATGTCTCTGTTTTTCTGTCTCCCCCCCCTCACCATAACAGGCTAACAAAGACATAACGTAATTTCATCTGGAGCTCAACTCGAAGTTAACTACATATATGGCTTTAACAGTGCCGACTCTCTAAATTCCCTCCTTTCCTTTATGGCGTATTGAGTGAAAGATAATAGCCGGTTTGGCTATGGGGACACTTTGCTTTGTTGTCTTTCTCCATGTATCCTAATGGCTGATGATTACCCTGCAATGACAGTGTCTGTGTCTGTGTGTCAAACAGAGGAGGGCACACGTCTTTCTGTCTGAATATGTGTCCGTGCACGAGTGTGTGCGCGTGCGTGCTGTCGCGGATTACGCTGTGTATGCGAAGGATGTGTCATTTGTGGCGTGGAAACGTGCTATAGGCAGCTGTGGAGTGTCAGGCTTTTATTTCTTCTCTGTATCGGCTAATTGTCACATGAGCCGGCCTGCCAGAGAGACTTTGACAAATGATATAAACAGTCAGATGAATAGACAATATATTAACTCTTATTATTATCTTATTATAAATGCATGTTAAAAGTCAAAAATGACCAGACCCCATGAGAAAATTGCAAAAATTTCAATAAGTCACCCAAACTAAATGAAAATTGGCATCCAAAATGTATTTTCACATCTTGCACCCCTCTGATGACATCATTTGCCAGTGTGTGGGATGCTGCTAAAAAAATTAAAGAGTAAACATGTAAGCTGGAAGCAAAAAAGAGACAGAGACATAAAGGTTGAGAGGAGAGGAGAGGAGGAAAAAGCTATTAATGTTGGCTAATGATTGGGCCCAGTAATAGTTATCAGTGTTTTAGGGCGAATATTATGGCCATGTAACGAAGGCCTTGATTACTTTATTGGCCTCTTCAAGTCGTTCGGCTAACGCTTACCGATGTGACCCCCTCCTGAGATCCCCTTACCTCTTTCCCTCCAAACCCTCCACCGCCGTCACCTCCACCTTCTTCTCCTCTTCCCTTCTCCTCTCCCACAACATAACCCTCCTCCCCCCTTTTTCTCGCTGCGCCCCGTGATGATGAAATCAAATTAGGTGGACTGGATGGGCCTAAATCACGGCTCACGTTGCGGGCCGTGACATAAAGAATGGCCGCGACGAGGTTACCCAGAGTTCACCGCAGATAATGAAAGAGACAGGGAGGTAATAGCATGACGGAGTGGTGGGGTTCAGTATACTGGGGGTGGAGGGGATGGGGGTTAATACGAGGGGAGGGGTGGAGGTTCATTTGGAGGGTACCTGCCTATATGACCACTCCATCTGGTGAGGGACACTCATTCACCTCCTCCGTCGTCTTCTCCTTTCTCCACCTTTTCTTCCCTCTTCCTCCTAAGTCTCCCTCCTGTCCTCTCCTTCATCCTCCACCACCATCTCTTCCTCTCCTCTGTCTTTTTTCATCCATCCATCCCTCTTACCCCTCTCTGTCTTGATAGTGATAAAGGTTTCACACTCAATTAAGCAAAGTATCACCTAAAAGGGAGTCTAGCTGGCGTTATCAGGAGACATTCACTAAGTACTTCAGCGATGGTTAGCCACTTCCATAATGGCATATCTCTTCCAAGTCTATTTGTTAGAGAAAACCTGCATGTCCACTTTTGTCATTTGGCTTGCTTTAATTGACAACTGACATTGTCCCTCCCCTTTCCACTTAGAAAAAAGTACACTATGTGGTCAAAAGTATGTGAAGACCCATATATTACACCCATGTGATTGTTGAAAATCTCTTTCTATAACCATACGCATTAATATTGTTTCCCACTTTTCTGGGAAAGCGTTTGCCCCATTGCAGCCAAAGCAACAGCAGTGAGGTCAAGGTCTGATGTTGGGCAATAGGGCCTGGCACGCAGTCAGTTAGGCAATTCATCCCAGAGGTGTTTCATGGGGCTGAAGGTCCCTACGGGTCAGGCAAGTTCTTCCACAGCGAATCGGAAAACAAACATTTTGTTAGCCATCAGTTAGACAATAGGCATTGTCATGGTGGAACAGGAACATAAACTGTTGCCACAGATTTGGGAGCACACTATTGTCTAAAATATCATTGTATGCTGATGTATTATGATTTCCCTTAAATGGAACAAAAGTACCTAGCCCAAACTATGAAAAACAACTCAGACCAAAGTACACAAAAGTTCTGAACAGGCATGTCCACATACGTTTGGTCATTTAGTTTTTTTCTTATGCAGTGTATTTGCAATTAATTAAATAAACAATGTAAAATCCCCCCCAATATATAAGAGATTTCCTAAATGACTTTCCTTTTTTATCAGTGTTTTTCCTTGTTTGTAGATTGGTACAAACTCAGAAAGAACTGCATGACTTATTCTAGTTTGCTCCTCATATGATAACAGCAACAACCTTTATTTCCTAAGACCTGGTTAAACATTAAATATGGACATCATAAGATGTCAGTATCCCAGGATAGAACAATCAGTTCTACCGGTGGAATTCAAACAATTTTTCTAATTGATGGCTAATAGTTTACTGAAGACGTTTGGAATTCAACCACATTGGATAATCTTGACAGTTACAAAAGACAAAACACTCCAATGTTTCTCCAGGGCATTAACAGATGGTAGCTTGCAGGTGTGTAAGTGTGGGAAGTGTGTGTGTGTGTGTGTGTGTGTGTGTGTGTCCTGGTAATTCTAACCTAACAAGACACCTGTCGCTGTTTACAGTCTGCTCCTCTGTTGTTTTTTCCTCTCATTACCGAATACCACCACATGGAGTATCCTGTTCTCTCACGCACAGACACACACACACACACACACACACATACACACACACTCACACATGCGACATGCATTTGACACACGCCACCAGTTAGACGCAACAACATGGACTGACCCTTGACCTTTCCTGCGGAAATCATTTGCTTCCTGTTGCTCCCGAAATGGGGCAGGTAGGCTAAATGAGATCACCAGGGTCACGGTGGATTTGTTGGGCTGCTGCCAAACTACGCTCCTCATTAGTGTAACCGCTAACTTGTTGCTTCATTTCAGTCTTTGACTAGAAATGGTGCCAACAATAACACGCATTTTTGGTCTCGCCTGACTCCTTAAAATGATTGCTATGCAACATATTCAGTGCTCGCCTGCCTTTCCAGATTTATTGCTAGGGAGACTGTGCGTTCATTGTCACATAAAATCCCTGAACCTGAGGATGGCTGCAGTGTTACGTGTGTCCATTTTTAGACCTTACCACCTACGACATGACTAGTCACCGCCCCAGTGCGACATGTCTTCAACAAATTAGCTTACATGAAAATTCACAAATTCTACATCCATTTATGAGTACTTAAAGTAAAACCTTACTCTAAGTAGTCTTCTGAATTTGCTCAGATATTATAAGAAATTTTTGGGAAAACTATTTAAAAAATCAAGCTCTTTCTATTTTTAAAATGTACATTCTATTTACATTTGTATTACCGTCAGAGAAGTGAGACCTGTGAATTCTGTGGATCTTGGTAATAAATCTAAAGGTGTCCTCCTCACCCTCCAGCTCTCCCAGTGACCTTGAGGCCACCTTGTCCTCCATTCACCAAACTGGGCTTTAATTCTGTAGGCTGGGGCGACCAAACGGAAATAAAAAGCCCATTATGTGTTGCCCGCGGCAGGGGCTTGTTGACTGGGTTTTATTACAGCGGGGGATGAGAGCGCTTGATGCCTTCATTTAGGGCCCTGAGCACCCGGCGCTGACAGCACTGTGACAGTACTGGCCCCTGTGGCACTGCTAAAAAAGGCAGTGACAGAAAGAGGCACTCTTGTGAGTGTGTGTGTGTGTGTGTGTGTGTGTGTGTGTGCGCGCGCGTGTATGTGTGTGTGCGTGCAGAACAGCGTCTGTGTCCTGGCTGTCTGTAGTCCAGGCTGGCATGGCAAGGCTTGCTCGTAAAGCTGACAGCTAGACGTATGTATGGATCCCCCATTAAAATTTTACTACTAATCACTATGGAACGGCGTGCCTGGCTACTAGCTGGCTTATGACTCAAACACACAAACACACACGTGCATACTGTACGCACACAAAAATATGCATGCATGCACAAGACATGACATTGTGCACGTAAATACACATTTACACATGGATATGCACATTCACAAACTTCCCAGCCCTGGGAAGCTACTGAGGGACATCCAGTGCACTATTATTAGCAACAAGCCAATAGCCTATACATATTGTAATGTACATTAACCCCCTAAAAACTCAGTTTTACAACTTTGATGGAGAGTTCTTAAAGCTGCACTGATCAGTATCTTTAGATTAGTTAGACTCCACAGATGCCTTCAGCTCTACCATTTTAGGTTCTTACAGCTCATCGTTTTGGTTTCACAAATTGTACCCCCCTCATCAGCCTTGTGCGAGAAGCAAGAACTCTCTGATGAACCCACTTAAACAGAGCTGAAAAGGAATGTGATTATTATATATTATATAATATTTGCTGACACGTTCACCATTTTTATTTATTTCTGATACACCGGTGATACTTTGTTAACGTTGTGTTTGTGGCAGGTTGCACTGACCTGAAATGGCCACAGCATCTATTAATGCTGCTTTAATGTAGACTTCAAAAAGAAGTAAGCTGACTGAGGTTGCAGGGGAAATGTCCAAACTTTCATTGGCAGGAGCTGACTTCAAATACTCTGTAAGAAAAGCTAGCATGTCCTTTTAAAGTTTGAACCACTTGCAGACAAACAAAGGTGTCCCTCCTGAGTTTGGACTTTGCCGTCCTCTCTTTGTCAGTAGTGTAGTGTATATGGCATCATAATTTTAATTAAGTTGATTAGTCATTTGATTTGCCACCACACCAAAAATATTACTGATAATAGTATTACCATCTGCAGTTTACAGTGAACTTCAACATCATGTTGCAGGGTCATTAAAAGACTGCGATTATTTAGTGGTTATGCTCAGTGGAACATGTTAAAAATAGTGCACGTGGGGTTCACAATCTCTCTCCTCATAGCAGCATTATGCATTGCCTTTCTCGCCCGGTAGATCTAGGTAAAGTTCATCAGGGGGTTGGCAGACTCATAAAAGTCTATGTTGCGTATCTTAAGACCCTTCCACGTTGTGTTGTAATGTTATCAGATGTGTCAGAAGGTGGGTGTGGGGGGGGAGCATGTGAAGGAAACACTGTGGAAAAAAAAAAAAAAGTGAAGAGGTGGAAGGATACGTGTGGAATGTCAGGTTCCCTCTGCTGATAAACTAAATCCTTCAGTGACCTATTGACAGAGGACACCTTATGAATGCTCAAACGTCACCTCTCCTAGATATAAGACCAATCTCTCTGTGTGTGGGATTCCAGTTCTAAATAAACTAAAAAATGCAAAAAGAGTCTTTTAGTGGGCCAGAGGGATAAGACATGCCCCCACAAAAGCTTTGATGGGCTGGTGAAAAAATAAGTCACAGATCATACTAATAAGAATATGATTTACAGAATGTAGACTGCAGGCCTCTTCAGCTGTCACAGTAAAGCTGGAATGAAATATCATTAGTCCATCTCCCCTCCATCTTCCTCCATGTTCTTCCCATCCAGCTCTCGCCCTCCTTCCATAAATTCTTGTCTCCTTAGTCTCAGGTGAAGCTGTATGACTTCAGGAAGGCCACAGAGTTACACTCGGTGTGCCCTGTGTTGTGGAGGTTATCTAAATCAGTGCTACGGGGGCCTCCTTTAATCCCTCTGTTGGTTACATGTGTGTGTGACAGGCAGCGTGTGTGTTTGTGTGCGGCGATGGAGTAAATAAACACATCGTTGGGGAGGTCACAGAGGCAAAGGTGAAACAGCGGTTGCAATCGATAGCCCCAGGCTGTGTGTGTGTGTGTGTGTGTGTGTGTAGGCAGGTGTAAGCACCCCTCCTCCGCTGGCCTCTCTCTCTTGCTAACTCCGTTACCCCACTTGTTAGCCAGTGAAGGGTGACCCCACACACTCTCTCAAACACACACACACACACACACACACACACACACACACACACACACACACACACACACACACAGCTGAGAGACGCACCTGACTAATGGGCTGTAATGAGAGGCGACCAGAGAGGGAAGCTTCTTGAATGGCTCGCCCAGGGGACTTGGGACTTTGTGTGCGTGTGTGTGCGTGCGCGCATGTTCTTAGGTCATTCAGTGTGTGTGCATGTCTTGCATGTGTGTGTGTATAGGTGCACCGTGGGTGACCCTGTTACAACACCAACGTGTCTGTCCTAATGTCATTAGCTGAGGGCAGTGTGAGGTCAGGCTGCTGTACGTGGAGCATTCTTACTTACTGTAGAACCCAGAGGGCTTATTAGAGGGCTGGACGACCCGGTTAGACATTTCCCTTGTTATCACAAATTATTACCTGCGTTTCCTTGAGTTAACTATAGATTTTAAGGTGCAACAACAGTTTAGCGTTGCTCTATCTCCCTGGGTCTGATAGGAGAGGGGATTTCAGAGAAAGAAATCGATCGCTTCAGTATGCGGGAAAAATAAAATTGTTAAAAGATTTGGGGATTCTTTATTTTTATTTTTTTTTCCTTTAAAATATAAAAATGTTGTTTCCCCTCGGAGATATTCATTTAGAAATATTTTTTTATTAAAAAGAATTATGATTTTTTTTTTTTTTTATGAATCAGAACATTAAAAAACCCTCAAAGAATTAGGGTTGTATGGATTTTTATCATCACTTAGACTTAACGTCATATTTTCCTAGAGCCCAGATTGATATCTTTAAATTGCTTGTTTTGTGTGAGAAACAGTGCCAAACCCAAAGATATTAATTTCAAAAAGAAAATATCAGGCAAACCTCATGCCGAAGAAGTTGATGCCACCATATATTTTGGGTTTACAAAATGAATGCAGGGGGAAGTTTTGCACCTAGTTAATTCCTGGGACACTTTATGATGAAAAAACAGATCACAGGGGAAAATACATTCTTCAGTCACTATTTGGTAGAGCAAGAAGAAAAGTTATTAAAAGCCTTTATTTAGTCTGCTGTATTGGTTTAAAACAGTGACCAGTTTCACCCTCAGGGTGCGATAGTGAAAGCAGATTGATTTCACCTGGTAGCTAGTGCCTAAGCTTGCCTGAGGAATGTCTTTTCTCTGTTACATGTTTGGGATTTATGCTTTGGAAATTTTCGTTATTCGATTAGTTCATGACCAAAATTGTCCATCGACTAAACACTAAGCACAAAGATGTGTTTGGCGATAAAGAGAAGAAAACAATACATATTCAACAAAACACAAATCTTCTTCGACATCCATTTACCCATCCCCGTCCTCGAATAGTAACCACTGATTATGGCCTGTCCGTCAGTGCAATGCCCCAAGATTAGATCACCTACAGTATGTGTTGGCTAGACATGGCCACCAATCCCGACTCTCCCTTTCCCTCCCCTCCTTCCCTCCCTGTCCGTCACCCTCTCCGAGTCGATAAGCCTCTATTCTCCCCTTTTCGCTGATATGATCGGTGTCTTCAGAAGCACTCAGGCCACTTTTAACAGCAACCGCTAACTAGTGTTCCAGGCAGCTCGCAGCTATCAGGGAGAATCACGCGAGCCTGTCTGCCTACGTAAGTGCGCGGCCGCCCTCCTGCCGGGTGTGTGCGCTCTGTCGTGCGCGACTCCACTCGTCCATCTAGCTGTCGGCGTCTATCGACCAGGGCCATCATGTGTGTTTTGGCCTGAGCGAGGCCACAGATGCTGCAGGGCTATTAGGTGCCCATTGTTTGTTTTGAATGGCAACGGAAACAAAATTGGTCTCATTCTGATCTTATTGTGGGTAACCCTACCTCCCTCTGTGGCCAGGGGAGGCAAAAACCAATCCTAATTCACTTACCCCACCCCAGCATTGGCTTTTCTAATGCTTTTTGAGGGATGAAAATATGGCAACATGCAATAAGTGTCAACAGTACAGAGGTCTTAAAAGCAAATGGGGGAGACAAATAGATGGACAGATACTTAGAAGAGTAGCTGGATAATAAATCTATCTATTCCTTTGTTCTTTTCTTGCATTTCCTGCTTCACTATTGTCCCTCCTTCTCAGGTACTCTCCTGCTTCTTTCCAACTGTCCCTCTTTCCTTTCTTTTCCTCCTTCTTTACCTCCTTGCTTCCCTGCCTCCTGTGCACCGTGGCTCCAGCCAGAGCATTAGTGAGGCATCATGATTGGTTTGTAATTTATGGAGTCCATAAGTGGGCCAGATTGATAGGGCTGTTTAAGAGGAGCACACTGAGACGCCACTTTATTTAATACATAGGGACAGGACCCTGAAGACATAGGTTTAACCTCAGCAAATGTGAACACACACACGTATGTGGACGTACAGTGTATGTTTGTATGTACTGTACATGCATTGATATAACTGTACACGCACTTATACTCTCATCAAAGAATATGTTCATCAAAGATACAAAAAAAACATAAACACATATAAGAAAAATTATAATTGAGGAGAGAAGCTGGAGAGTGAAAGCACAAACAAAGTAGACATGATGCATTATGGGAAGTGTAGTTGAGGTCAATGATCAAAGTTGTTAGAAAGCAATTTTATTGTCTACATGTGGTTATGACTCTTCATAATCCCTAATAAATTATAATCCATGGGAAAACCACTGACACAAACATCTATTTACCATTGACACACGCTCAAACTAAGATATTTGAATCAGCTGTTTTTCCCATGCAGTCTCCCATGTTTGCTTGTTTTGGTGTTTGAAACACAGATCAGGTCTTGTCTGCCCAGTCTCACCCTCCCCGTCAGAATAAGCCCTCCACTCTCAACCCAGCAGCATGCAGCCAATCCTCACAGGCCAAAGCTCCGGAGAGAAAGACGATCTGCCCACAGCGGCCAACCCTGCCCTCTCATCTGCCCTTCACACAAACACACACGCACACACACACACACACATACACGGTCTTGCCCTCTCCTCTGCCCCCTGCACACCCGCTGTAATGATGTCTGTTGACCTCTAACACAAAGGCTGCCCTGGCAGATTAGTTTACAAGTGGCCTAGGGACTCTGGGTTTCAAATCCTAACCCCTACAATTTTCTGCATTGATTATGAATACTTTATTTATTTATTTTCTCTGTGTGGTCATGCCACCATTGTCAGGACAGTTTCTGACTGATGTAATACCAATATATCCACATAACTACCTGTGATATTTTTAAGCAGTCGAAAGTTAAGGAATACTTTAAACCACATATTAAAAATTGTGCTGGTATACAGAGTCACCAAATACCCTAAAAACTAACAGCAACATGTATATATTCTCATAACAAAGATTATGAAAACCTTTATGAAATATGGCAAAACTTTTTCTCCTTTCATTTAAAATATCAAAAAGCTTTTTTGGAGCACAGGTGAAGTTTGCTGGGTTGTCATAGTGACAGCACAGTTGTGGCATGCCATGACCATGACAACTGAGAAAACTTTACCTGCTGATGAAGACAATGGAATGCACTTGAAAGCTCCAGAAAAAGCTAGTAAGTAGACCTTGAGCTAAATAGTTTTTTTGTTTTGTTTTGTCAGATTACTGTTTCCAAGTTTGAGAACTAATCTGAGCACTAATCTGAGCACAATTACCTCTCTCCCTCCACTTTTATTACTGCTCAAGTTGGCATCCTCTCTTCCCCTACAGGTTAAAGGGGATCCAGTACTGCCTCACATAACATAAATAGGCTGAAATAAACACGCACACACTCCTTCACAACAAACATAAGTACTGCCAATTCCTAAATGCATACTCCGTCACCTCTAGCCAATATATGCATGCAAACACACACACACACACACACACACACACACACACACTCAGACGTCAGCAACGATAAGTGGCAAGTAAGTAATAGCCTAGCTGTCTGGCAGCCAGCTGCCAGGCCTACTGTTTACATGCCAACTGATTACCCTAATTTCAAATGCATGCATGGCAGCTAGGCTGATAAATAGTCCCCCCCCCCACCTCACCACCACCACCCCCTTCTATTTCCCTATTGTCAGCCACTGCAGGCTACTCAGCCAGCCGGACCCATAATACCTTTTTGATTATTCAATAAATAACCCATAATTCGACATTGATTGGGGTGGTGAATGGGCTTTGTGGGGAGGAGGAAGAAGGGATGGTGGGGAGGAAGGATTGGTTAGGTGAGATGGTGGGGAGGGTGGGAGAGTATTGACCAGTGGCGGTCAGTTCTTCGATGACCACTGGTCATTGGGGTCACTACTTTGCGCAAATACACACACATAGAGGGAAATGCGCGGGTGTGTAGGAGCACACACTTCTGCCCCTCCTCTGATGTGATTTGGGTGAGGGTCATTAGTTCAGCCTCATTGCTTATTGTCCAAACAAAGATGTCCGAGGTTAATGGAAGCTACTTAATAATTTGAGTGAAAGATGAGCAACAATGTTACCATTTTCCTCTGCCTGATGTCTCCTTTTCTTATTAAATTTAACCATCATAGGTCACATTTGCAAACATTGCTGAAATGTCTTTATTCACATTTAAATAATTACATGTCAGTCAGTTATAAAGCACGAGCACTGATCAGAAAGCAACTGGTCAAAGCGATCCATGGTGTTTCAACTCACCAGAAGCGAGCACTAGCTCGACAATGATTATAACAGCCAGTATTTGGTCACATTTGTTGGCCTTAGGCCCATTATGTTAACCCCCTTGATGAACATTGATTGCTAATTCTTATCTCTGCTTCCGGCAATATGACCTCACTTCATTGCTTCAAAAATTGCCAATGTATCTTGGCCCCAAATTATCCCCATTGCTTTTGGTGAGCGCTTCACCGTGACATGGTTAGTATGGACCGTATTGAAACCTGTCCCCAAATGGATTATTCCTTTCTCCTAAGTAGGATGGATTTTATGGTGCTTGCCTGATCACTATCTGAAACCCACTAATCGTTTGCGTGTGTGTATGAGTGTGTGTGTGTGTGTGTGTGTGTGTGTGTGTGTGTAAACCCTGCTGCCTTGATGTTGCCATTGAAGTGTCCCTGGCGTTGTACTTATTGGAGTTCCCTGATGTTAGATATTGGAATATTGATCTAGGAGAATGTTTAGCTTTCACTCTTCTCTGGTTTCATTTATATGCTCACACAGCTGACGTCCGCTTCACACAGCAGTACAAGCTGCAGATGTGGCAGTACATGAGGGACCTAGATCAAATCAAACTCTCAATCAATGCTGGAGAAAAAAAATTCTGAGTAAAAGACTTGGGTTTCAGAGGGATTTCACACACAGCATCTAGCACATCTGTTGGGACATTGGAGCTAGATCGTGTTAACAAAAATCAATTGGGTAAAAAGTCTTTGAAAATGAACAATTCAAATGAAATCATACTGTTTTCTTTTATTTATATGTACAATGGTCTGTCTGCATCATAGTATTTTACCTAACCCTGACAACTTACAACCTATTGTACAGTTTAGTTAGATTCTGCAAGACAGCATTTACACTTTGTTCTATTGGCAGTCACATTACTGCATAAGTTGACATCACAGCTCAGGACACACACACACTCAAGTGTCTCCAGAACAGACTCATTCAGTCATCACCACTTAACAGGCAGTTGATGACTTCAAAAGGAAAATAGCGAGCAGCAGCTCTCCACGTTTCAGAAACACCGGCTGAGTGAGTCTCCCTTTAACAACAGTTGCATTACAGCGCAATGTCGGTTTCCTATTAAATACCTTCTCCCAATTGCCCATTATTCCCCCTATAAAACCATTGCAGACTGCATCGGAGGGCTGTTTTATCCCCCAATCACCCCACGTCCTTTTGTTTCGGAAAACATGTTTCAACTAAATGCAACTGAGAGCGCTATGAGAGAAAGAGAGTAAGAAAGGAGGGAGGGGAAAGAAAAGGTAATTTAATGAAGTGAAACGTTTGATGTTGTAAATAAAAAGCAGACTGGTTGTGGGTGAGAGGCTGGGGCTAATGGACTTTGTTGGATGGTAGGTGTGGAGCTGCTGATCTTTTGAAAAGCCTAAATAAAAAAGTGAACTTCTCAGAAACGATGCCAAGAAAACCCCCAGCCCCCTTTGCTGGATCCCTCGCCTGGGGCAATCACATCACTGGTGGGGCTTATTATGCAATTACAGCAAGGTAAAAAGCACCGCCAACCCCCTCATCTGAGTTTGTATCCGTGTATGTGTGTCTTATAGTTTTAATTTCAGCAGACCACAATGGTCTGCTGATTTAGGTCTGAATAGACACCTGAAAAGGAAAGGACTGTATGAGATGAGTAGTGGAGAGAATGGGAAGTGACAGGAAAGGAAAATAGAAGAGAGGAATAAAATAAAAGAGAGGAGTAGTTAAGAAGTTAAAAGAAAAAGCGGAAGGAAAGAGGAAAGCAAAGAAATGAGAACACGCGATTATGAAGGTTAAACAATGGCAGTGGTCATTACGCTTCACTTTCAATGAGAAGGAGGAGAGAAATCACTCCCCATTTATAATTCATATCCTCAATTACCACTAATAAAGTGGCATGAATGGGGCCAGCCCAGGGAATGGTGCAGGCACAATTACATGTAGTATAGCCTGGCATTAACATTTTCTATTTGAACATTTTTCAGCCTCAATTTCTCTTGGAGTTAATAAGAGCGATGATCCCTCCTTGACTTTTTCATGAAATTATTGTATGGTTATAATATTCCAATCTATTAGCCCCCCTTCTCTATAATGTATTCTACCATTTAATAGCCTGACCTGACTGGATAGAGGGATGGAAAGAGAGAAAGGGAGAGAGAGAAAGAGAGAGAACATGACATTGATGAGAGGAGTAGGTCTTGTCGTTTTGACCCTAGAGGGGGTGAGACAAAGGTCTGATATATCCCATACAGCGTTAGAATTGAGGTCTCTCATGAGGCCATGCCTATCATCTGAAAAGCTTTCTGTAGCAGTGCTGCTTTTTTCACCATCGTGTTGGGGAACCACATTATACTCTGTGTACAACTAGTGCTAAATATATAATAATATATTACATGTATATACTATATGTGATGTAAACATGACAGCAGCATGACCATGCAGACCATTTGCAGTTGAAATGCACTTTAATTTACACTTTCATTTTTAACACTGGGGTGAGTAGTTGCATCACTGCAGTACAACACAGGACCACAACAACAGAACAAAGTTCAATCTGTCACTGGTGATTGATGCTTGGACAGTTTGTAATGTGTTTTAGTCACAAATATCTGGACATCTGGAGGGTAAACTGAGGACTGTTGTACTTTACTCAGCTTGATATTGGGTTTGCTGTTCGACTGTAGCACAGGAACAGCACCGAAGAACATAATGGAGAAAATCATTTTACTGGTATCTGAGTATCTTACACGACACATATTGACCAGGATTCAAAGATATCAGTTAAAAAAACAGGCTTGAAGCAACAACAAGTTGGATTAAATACTGTTTGGGCCAATAAAACATGCCATGGTATTGCATAATTTTGCTGAAATTCCTTCTATTCTAGGCTACATCCCTATTTAAAATTCAGTTGATGAGATGAGGGTGGCTGGATAGCACCAGATAAAGGAATACTAGGATGTGCTGTAGATATTTGGTAGCTTCAGATGGAAAGTTTTGCCCTGCTGCTACCCCAGTCAAAATGTAGAACACCAACACCAGTGAGCGACAGATGTGTCAGTAACGCCAGCTGTTTGAATTGGTTTACAAATGCATGAGCATCAAGGGCAAAACAAATAATAAAATGTTGTCGCCATAGATAATGCGATATTCCGGCAGCACACAGGTCACAGTAACTCTGTAAACTCCAGTGTTAGCGAAATCAAAAGGAGCTTACAGTATAATTTAACCCAGAGACACATAAAAGCATCAAAGGTACAGGGCCATGCTCCAGCATTGTGTTGCATTATTATGTGCACGGTTGCTGCTGGTTGCTGTATGGAGCCACGTGCCCGACCCTCAGGCTGGTCGTCTAATAGGCCTGTTTACCCCACCTTTCCTCTCCTGCTCTTTCACCGCCTCCCTCTATCCCTCCTTCATCCTCCCACATAAAATGCCAAAAGTATTCAGCAAACCTGCCTGCCTGCTTTTATATAAAATAACAAAGTGTTCAGAGCTTGTAAAACACTGCGGGACTGACAGTTTAGCAGACTTCCCGCAGTCTAGAAACTTCTATTGTGGAGGTGGCAACAAGGATCCTAAGGATAGAACAGAATAGAACAGAATAGAACAGAATAGAACATAAAAGACGATAAGTACAGATACAAGCCATTAGGGTAGAACTACTAAATCTATCCTCAAGCCATTGTGAGGAAGCAACTCATTTAAGTGCACACCTCTGGTACAGGGACTTCTGTAGCAAAACACACACACACTGTAACACACACACAGATGGAGAGAGAAGGGGGCAGACTGAAAAACACCCTCTCTCGCTTACTATCTCTTTTCGTACGCACACTCACACACACACACACACACACACACACACACACACACACACACACACACACACACACCATGTGGCTAGCTGAGAGCCAGCTGTTCCTTTCCACTTCACATCACTATGGGCTAACGACTGCTAATCCCCCATAGCTTTTCCCTCAAAGGAACTAAGGCAGCAGCCATGATCTAACTCCTATTGAATTCCAATTACCCTCCACCGGGATTTCACAATAAGAGTCCCCCCTTTCACCACCACTACCACCACTAACACCACCCTTACTTCCCATGTGGTTCGTACTGTCTCAATAAGAGCCACCCACATACACATAGCCTGAAGATATAGTAACATCATAACACATGTTTATTGTTATATACAAGTTATTTATTTTTATGATCTAAATTCAATTATAGTTAGATGCTTTGGCAGTGCTCACTGGCTAATCTGCCACTGATAGCACTCACTTAACTTGAACCAAATTGAACTGAGAGAGACCAGAGCACCAAGTACAGTATTTTTCCCCCACATAGCAACAGTTGCATCCTTGACTGGACTTGCCCACCCCTTTCTTTTTACCCTGGCAGGTTTGCCCCTCTCTGCCAGGCAGGGTCCCTTGTGAAAGACCAGCTTCAATGAATGGAGGCCCAGCAGGGAGCCAGGCAGGCTCGCACTCCTAAACCCTCCCCTCCCTCCGAGCACACAGACTGCCCCCCCCCATGTTCCCTTCTTCCCTCCTGCACTCTTGCTCTTTCGGTTCTAGTTCTACTAACTTTATAGGCACGAATCAACGTATCAGGAACAATTTTGCAACCTACAAAATCACTAACAAACAACCCTTTATGGATTCAAACAATAACAGGATGATTAATTTCATGGGTAGAAAACATGTACAATCCAACAGCCCATAACCATAAATATCTATAATAAAGTGTAACAGTTCCAAAACCAAAGGACTTGTAGTAGTACATATCTTTCTCCACACCCCTCCCTCTCTCCCCCTTTCACCCCACATATCTGGTTTGATTTTACCCCATGAAGCGGTGAATTCCACTCCTTTAGAGAACAACACTGGGCAATAAAACAATGGGTGGCTCTGGGGTGTACTGTAGGGATGGAGGGCGATGGGATTCCTGGTAAAGTCTGAGACAAAATGCTGCTATGGTTACAGTGGGTGGGACTGGGGTGAAGAGGGCTAAACATGGTGGGAAAGTCGGTGTAGTGTAAAGAGAAATGCCAGGAATCAGGGATGTAGTGGAGAGTAAAGCAGGCTAAAGTCTTTTTGACACTGACGTACATTTACAGTCAAAGTCAATTTCTTCTAAGTAAATAAAAACTATTATGTTAATGTTGCTATTTTCCATATTTTTCCATTTTTTAAAAGAGTAGAAAGACATTTTTTGGACATATTTGTTGAAACAGCCGTTATTATTCACTATTTTTAGAGCCTGTCCTCACAAATGTTGCACAAAGCAGATATTGGACCAATCAAATCACCACTTAACAACATTGTCTGCCCAAACTGAAAAATTCATGCCTCCACTAATGTGGAGGCTGCCATCACTGCAGCAAAACAAATAAAAACTTATATTTATTCTTTCTATTTATTACAAATAACTACACCAGTCAAAATAAACACCACAGATATATATATACCAATTTCTTCAGCTTTCGAAAGATCAAATTACAGCATTAATTAAGTGTTCCCCAACAACATAATGTCATTTGGTTTGTATTTGTGATTGTTTGCCACAATACTTATCATCTGGATGATTTTTTACCATGACACCACTGCTGGTAATGGCTTTGAGGTGGTTGAATGAAATAACAGAAAACATGACCCATGTTAAACTAGTAAAATGATTACATCTACAGCACCCAGTGTGTCTGGTGTAACTTGGATAGAGGCTAAAGGTGAAAGCGAGTTTGTGTGGCATTCTAACTGTGGTATTGGCACTAATGATTTTTTCCCCTTCTTAAAATGTCCTCATTCCCACTTTAATGTCTCTCTCTACTTTTAGATGATTACAGTATAATGGAGAGATGGAGTCATGGCATGGTTTATTACCACACACACCCACATGCATACTCACATCCAAATAGCCCCAAGGACGCAGGGAGACTTAGCAACAGGAATAATCCAAATAAGAAGATTCAATTTGAGTTTTCCATGCTCAGACAGCTCGGTGTGTTTTGACCTTTTGGATCTGAACACGACTCACGTGCTGTTTGCAGCGGAGCTAAAGATGTTGACCGAGCTCCTGTTTAATTGAGTAGTTTTAACTTGAGTGAACATTTAACATGCATTTCAAAGATTGCATTTCAAAAGACATGAAAACGGCAACCGGTTGAAAATTCAATGCACAACATTTTTTCTTTCCTTTATACTTTCCCTCACTTTTCTTTCTCTTCATTTCCTTCCCTTCACACTGTCCCTTCCCTGCCCAGCTCAATTACAGTTACGTTTACAGTATTTGTCTCAACTGAGATTTATTCAATCCAAGCAGCCACCAAACAAGAAATTGAGGGAGAGAAAAGAGGTTTCACACTTCTTTTTCATTACTCTTTTGTCCTGTTTGTTATATCCTTGCTTAAACATGTACTCTGACCTGTTTGAAGTTAAACTTTGCAGAGTGTGTAAAGCTACGCACTGTTCAAAGTAGAAGTGAAATCCTATAATAATACGACTTTAACGTGCCTTTGTTACACTAATTCAACACGTCATTTTAATATCACAAAGGTGCAAAGTCTGGAAAATATACGACAACGGTTTCTCAGCGAAAAAGGAGGGAGCAGTCTTTTTCACAAAAGAAACAGGCAAAATAAAGACATCGGGCTTTTCAGCCAGAAGTTTTGTTGTTGATGTTTTTTCCCCTCTCGATATTCATGGTACTATATCATATTTTTTACAAGCCTCCCTGCGCAGTCCAGCTTTTAAATGAGACTAAGAGACAAGTAGAAGAGGGAGTCGATCTCAGAACAATCACAGTTATACAGGAGATTTCTCTGCCAGCCCCCGCGCTCCAGTCGGAGAAGACTGAGCCTCGAATGTCACGGCAAATTGGACACGAGGGTGCATTGCTTGTGATGACTTGAATGGAAAAACACGAGCTAGGCATTGTTTGGTTAATTTCCTTTTCTTCTGTGAGTGAGTGTGTGTGAATGTGTGTGCGCCGTGGCCATCTATCCTCTCAGACATGTTTAATAGGGCTTTGGCTGCGTTGACCAGGGGTGTAAATGTGTCATACTTTATTAGAAATCCCAAAGAAGAGGGCTAACATTAATCACTGGCTCTTGTTTATGAAAGTCATAAATGTTTCACTGAGTGCTTTATTGTTGGCTGCCAGATTTGGAGAAGTGTAGAGGGTCCTTAGTGTGTGTGGGTGTGTGTGCGTGTTTGTGTGTGTGTGTGTGGGTGTGTGTGTGTTCAGTCCGCCACTGGGTCATGATAGCTCCCCAAACCTATGAGAAATTCTCTCTCTCTCTCTCTCTCTCTCTCTCTCTCTCAGGCTTTTTGTCATGTTGTCAGAAAGTATGACATCACCCTGCTCTTTGACCCACATAGTCAGGAGAGCGCTGATTGGATGATTGGCTTATAGAGGACATCCACATTGACTCCAAACTCAATTCTGCTGATGTCAGGAGCTATTACAAATGACGACATGCGCATGCACACACCGGTAGGACAGGACCGTGTGTGTGTGAGCATGTATTTGTGTGTACAGTACACATACATACACATATATATGTGTGTGTGTGTGTGTTGGTGTGCGCAGACATGATCAGGGTTATATAGGTCAAACGTCTGAAGCTAGAACATCTCCCAGCTGAAATACCAGGCGAAATGTCAAAGTCTGCCACTGTGCAATCCCTCAGATCAATAGTTCAATTGGACATAAAGGCATCAATCTATTCGCTGGGCTTACATGCTATATCATGTACCAGCCTGTCTGAACCACTTTGACCATAACCGGCTAGAACCAATACTGCGGTATATCTGCAGAAAATGAAGAATACGCCTCTCATTCTGTGGAGAGAACTTGCTTTTAAGCAGCTTTTGTTGTAAG
>CM062203.1:20677500-20687500 GCA_031216445.1 Lateolabrax maculatus | reverse complement strand
GGCTGCCAACACCGCATTCTGAGACTGCGTTTGCTGAATAAGATGCCTTCCAGTGTGCTTGAGGCTACATTTTCATATCTACTGATCTCTCCAATATGCTCTTATTTGCGTATTGAAAGCGTACACAACCGATCATCTTGTTACCCTCTCTGTCTGTCTGCTGGTGCTCTGTAATGGAAATGAGCCACAGTTGAAAGTCCCAACACTGTGGCAGTGCAAAGTGCTGTGCCTGAGGTGAGTGTGCATGTGTGAGTGGGTGGATGTGTATAATACACACACACATCTGCATGTCTTTCTGCGGGTGTGATGGGGCTGGCTGTGTGCACGCTTCTTCTTAAACTGAATACATGCTTATGTGGGTGTATGTTTTGTGCACATGTATGTGTGCGCAGACGCCCACAGAGACACAGGCCTGTCACATCCTGTGTGCATGAGAAGCCCTAATGACGGCACCTCGTGATTGATTGAATTTTTGATTTGTCTGCTGACGTCTAGCTGGCATCCTTTTCATCTGAGTAAAAAAAAAAAATTGTATCTCAAGTGTGTGTGTGAGTGTGTGTGAGTGTGGAGGAGCCTGTCTGGCTCAGTACACAGCAGGTGATATGTGCCAATTTAACTCAACAAGAAGAGGTGAGTAAAGCTGTATCTGGGTTAGCTGTGTGTGTTTAAAGAAAATCGTGTGTGAGTAAGGGTTATTACACTTAAATGAAACTATCAGGGTTGTCCACTACTGTCTTTTTTTTTCTTCCCCTCGACAAATACTCATATGTCACAGGCTCAGAGTGAAACGCTGCGTCCAAGCAGGTGCAGCACATTTAAATACAAAAAAACACAATAAACAATTATAAATTAAACATTTTTTTCACACCTGTATTAGAAAGTCTGTTTTATTATATATATTATACCTTTAACTGCATTTACTGGTAGACTTCACTAATGTAACTAGTCCTGTTACCCGCTTATCTCTGCTGGCTGGGTAATACTAAAAACTTAGCTGCTAATCGCTCACATCCCAGCACACATGCATATCCCAGCTTTGCATGTAACTCAAACTCCAGTCCACTGGGATTCACAAGTATTGGCGAACCAAGCAAATGTTTACGTGTCACCACTGACGGTGCTCCTGCGCGTGCAAAACGTGTTCTTGACACTCAGCGATTGTCCATATCATCGCCTGGCATTAACTCAACGTGAATCAGCTATGCTATCTCTCTTGACTCTGAACTCACCTGCCCTCCTCCCCTCCTCCCCCTCACAAACAAACACACACACACACACACACACACACACACACACACACTCCCTTCTCATATGCATCCAGTGTTTTGTAAACCATTGTTATCAGACTGCGTCCATTTCAAACACTCCTGAAACAGACCGTTTCTTCTATTGCAGCGACACTGAAGGGACGGTGTGATCCCGCGCGTCGCCCACGTCCCACCATCTCACCGCTCTCTGTCCACATCCACCCTCTTGCCCCCACTGTCCTCTAATCTTGTTTGTCAGACCTAAATGAGCTGCCCCAGCGAGGTGTGTTACCCACTAATGAATTTATTGCTTGATAAGAAGGGGGCCCATGCAGTTACAACTCACTGCGGCCATAAAGTGCTGGGAAAAAAAACCTACGTAATTAACCTTTACTAGCTGTGTGCATAGGTGGTGGTGCTTGATGTGGTGTGTGGGAGACGGTGTGTGTGAGTGTGTGTGTGTGTGTGTGTGTGAGTGTGTGTGTGCTTACATTTGCGCTTGTTTGCCTGTTTGCTGTGTTATGTGTGTTATGTACCTGTGTTGTGCGTTAATGGGGGAGACGGCAGTGCTGTTGATAACGCCGCAGCTATCAATGAATCGTTAATCGCGTTCTGCCAGATTAGCGCGTCGTCCTATAGACTCCAGACTGACTGGAGACAATAAATATGTATAGTCAATAAAACAGCAGAGCATCATGGGAGAGCAGGGAGACACTCGGGGCGGTGTTGCAGGTTGACGCAGGTGCCGGGTTGCCAACATCACAAGCTCCACCATAAACCCAATGGCGGTTATAGCTTTACACTCTCTTGTCTTATCTTAATGTACTCAATTAAAAGAGGAGGGAAACAGAAAGTAGTGGCAGCCTCGTGAGGAGGAGGAGGAGGAGGACAAGAAGAAGACGAGAAGAGACATCATTGTAACTGATGCCAACACTTTCCCCTTGCCATTCATTCACTAACAGGAAACCGCTTGTCGTCCAGCAAGACATATAAGACCTGCTATTCTTCTTCTTCTTCTTCTTCTTCTTCTCCTTCTTGTACCATGGAGCCATTTCCTTCATTGTCAAAGACACACACACACTCTAATGGGAAATAGATGCAGGACTAATGCCTGGGCTGAGGAATAAAGATAGATGGATAGGGAGGGAGGAGAAGGAGAGAGGGAAGAAAGAGAGGAGTGAGTTATGAAGCGGTACCCAGGGGGTTAATTTCTCACAGGCAGTTTTCATATGCCACACACACACACACCCGGGCGCGCACACACACACTAACACACGCACAGTAAAGGTGATGTCTGGCCGTGCCAAGCCGGTAGCATGCTAGTTAAAAGTGAATAAGTTTATGGCCGGAGTAGGCCCTCATACATCAAGGAGCAGTTTGTTTAGCCAGCAGTGTGACAGGGTACAGTAACATGGGCAGGGCCGGAGAGTCGCAGCAGCTGTGATAAATGGGAGATTGCAGGAGGAATGGTGTCTCAGCGAGCGAGCACGCGCGTGCGTGCGTGTGTGTGTGTGTGTGTGTGTGTGTGTGTGTGTGTGTGTGTGTGTGAGAGAGAGAGAGAGAGAGCGAGAGGGAGAGAGGGGAAAAGAGACATCAAAGCATGTTTTTAGCTCTCAGATTAATGGCGATTCCAGTATTTGATCTAAGTGATTTTTTTTTCTTCCTATTTGAAGAATCTCTTTTTGAAGCTGTAAATATTGCAAACGCCCTTCTCGAGCCATCTCACAGTACCTGGTGTGAAAGGATATTCCTCTGCAGTATTGACAAAAGCTTATGGGTCGCAGTATAATGTTTTAAATTGCAGATTGTTTCCTTCTGCTTCGATTGTAAATCTTCTGTTATCTCAAGCAGAACTGCTCAGAGTTAGATTATTTTTTAAAGTGCGGGTTGTGTTTGTATTTGTAAAGAAGTGCATAATCCCATATGATAGAATGATTGTATTTTCTAAACATTTGGGGGCATCATTTTCTTTCTCTTTTATTCCGAAAGTGTCAGATGGGAAGTTCCAAAGATGGATCCATGTTCAACTGTTCATGTTTCACGTTGGGCACACAATCCCTCTGTGCATATCCATGCGCAACAGTAAATTGAACAATTCCAACCATTGCAAGTCCCCCAACTTTTTGGAACTGCAATGCTGGATTACCTACAAAAAATGTTATTTCCACAGCATATTGATTTTTATCAGTAACAATACAATAGAAGACTCTGACAGGAGCCATTCTGCATAATGCACTCCATTCTTCCTCCCCCAACCCCTTATCTCCTCCTCATCCTCATCTCACCCTCGTCCCGGGCTCTGCCCTGCACCGGTCCAGCTGTGGACCTGGCAGTACCAGGGTGCCGGACAACAATGGTCCGGTCAGCCCGTGTCAGTGCGTGTGCGCAGACAATAGGTCCATTATCACTCGCCCACAATGCAGACAGGGACCGGCGCTGTCAGTGGCGGTGCCTGCGCGCTGTCACTGCGGTGAGACGCTCAGACAGACAGATGGAGAGGGAGACAGGCCGGCGGTCACAGCGATAAACAGGCAGCCGCGGGAGACGGACGGACGCGTAAATGGGCAGCGAAGGAGCAAAGCCGCGCCACCCAGCCAGCCGCCATTTCTCCCCCAATAACTCACTTTTCTCCCCCTCGGAGAGGGAAAACAATAAGATATAACAATTGGCAAATGGCTGAGGCAGGCGGAGCATTACAAATGAAATGTAATGTTGTTACAGTTTGGAAATAATGAATTATGAGGATAAGCGGGGATCTGTAAAATCGCTGTAGCGATTTACCGGGGTTTCATTTTTCAACTGTATTGAATTATGGGGAATTGGCCTCAGTCAACTGCAAAATACAAAATGGGGAAAAGGATGATTCACCGTTTCACTGTGTGTGTGTGTGTGTGTGTGTGTGCGCGTGAGTTTATGCAGTTGTGTGCAAGCATGTGCGACCTCTGACTGTTTATTTGTCTGTCTGCGTTTATGTGCATAAATGTGAACGGTTGCTTGCACATTTGCGCGTGTATTTTCTCGGTGTCGAGAGTGTGTGTGTGTGTGTGTGTTTGTGTGCGTGCGCGCGTGTGTTTGTGTGTGGGGCATTTGCTCGCGCGTGCGCGTGTGTGTGTGTGTGCGCGTTCCTCCCCCTAGACCTGTTGAGGGCCTTCTCTCGCTCACCCCGCCGCACATGTGATAAATGTCCCTTATCGCCTCTGTCATTGTAATGGCCCCACAACAGGCCCAGAGAGAGGGGGGGGGGAGGATGGAAAGAGGGATGAGAGAGGGGAGGAGGAGGGGGTCAGGGCATGGGGGTGTTGAGAGAGTCACAGCCACACACAAAAAAAAAAAAAAAAAAAAAAAAGAAGAAGACGGTGAGAGTGGGTGAAAGAGAGGGGAGAGAGGAGAGAGGGAGGGATGGCGGCGTGGAATGGGATAGCTGCAGTTATCAGCCGGTCTTGTAGGGGAAGAATGCGCATCAAGCTGCCAATCATCCGGCCTGAAAATTGCTCTGAGATTTGAGTCCCCAGACGGCGTGCGTGTTTCTGCGTGTGCGTCCAGAGAGAGAGAGGGAGAGAGAGGGAGGCCATCCAAAGCCCCTGTCGTCCCTGTGCTATTACTGCCCCCGTCCCTTCATCCGACCGCCTCACCCTCTCTGTCTCTGTTTCTGAAGCTCAGACAAAAAAAATATATATATATAAATAAATAAATAAAAACACATCTCTTCTCTCTCTGTCACTAAAACCTATACTCGAGTTGTTTGAAACACTGCTGTCGTCAGTGGCACCGGCGATTAGGAGACAGAGAGGGAGAGGGAGGGAAAGAAGGAGAAGAAAGGCAAAAAGAGAAGAAGGGTTAATATGTGAGCAGAAACCATTTCAGGCTCTTTAATTTTCTATTGATCCGAGCTGCAGACCTGTCCCCTCAACCCTGTGTGTGTGTGTGTGTGTGTGTGTGAGCGCGCCTCCAAGCTGTCTCTATAAAGAATCTGAGAGTACCTGAGAGAACCACGTATGTCCAAAACAACTTCTCCATGAGCTACTAAAAACACCATCGTCTTCAGTTTTGTTATAAGGCATTTTTTATTCATTTTTAGTTTTTTTTCTTTTTAATTTAACTTAATCCTCCAGTTTATCTGAAACATGCTAAATGACCACATTTGGAGCCACATGGCTTTAGGAAAGTAACAATTGTTTTTTGCTGCTGCTCCAAAAAAAAAAAAAAAACTTAAACTTAACATATTTTTTATTGAATCCTGTGTTATTTCCCGGACATAAGTGGTCATATATATATCCTAAAACAAGTGAAAATGCTTTGCGGGAAAAAAATGAAATATTCATGTAATTCATATATTTGGCTCAAATGTGCACTTGTTTTAAGGATTAAAGATAATAGACTTTTAAAACTAAAGGTGTGCACTAAATTATGGATATTTTATGGAATGTCAGTTCTTCAGAGAAAAACACTGAAGGCCCCACTAGAGCAAAGTGTAGAGAAACATCCCCCTCTATTGGACAAAGTGATACCACCAGGCAGAGGCAGTGGGAGACACAGAGGGCAAAGGAAAGGACAGGAAACGAGAAGGAAGGGATGGAGGAGGAGATGATAGGCCTGTGGAGCAGGGAGAGATAGCGGATTCATAAACATCACAATGATGTCCAATTGCAGCTGTGTGATGCAATCGCGCTGTATCTGATTGTCACCTATGCGCAAAAAACCACCCGCCCACTCACACTCACACACACACACACACACACTCATACACAAAATAGCCTCAGGTGTGACCTGTGCAATACCCTACTCCAGCAGATAGACATCTCTGGTCTGCTCATATCAAGTATTAGCTCCTAGATATGTTTTTTCACATACGTTTTTTTCCCCAATTTCTGGCTTGTATTATTATACAGGGAATTGACAGACAGACAGATAGGCATTGCAAGGAATGTAATGTGGGTAAAGAGTATTCATGTATTTTAGGCCAAACCAAAATAAGACAACTGGATTTTTCCATCTGGAATAGGTCAGTGTGGGTAACAATTTGTCCTAATGTTGTCCTGTTTTTTTATTTTTATTTTTATTTTTATTGGTCTCTAAAATCTCATTTTAGAACCAAAGTGCTCGTATAAATTATATGATGTGAGTGGTGTATAAATGATTCTCTGTGACATTATGAAATGTTGTGAAAGTCGTGTTTTCACAAGCAAACCCTTGTAGTCTGGTCCAGTCTGGTGCCAGGGAATGCTCCGATTCTTGGAACTCAGGGTGACCCGCAGCACCCGCTGTCATGAGGACATGGCGAGCACCCAAACCACAACACAGGGCCCTAAGGCGTAGGCCTGACCAGGAACTTAGGAAAGTTTTCATTATCTGGGTTGCAGTTATTTTCCAAAGGGTCCTGTGGTCCATTTTTATTTCAACTTGGACAACTGACACCCAAGGATAACACAGACTTCCCATCAATAAACTCTCAACTTAAATGCTTATTCTCAGTGCAAATAATTACACCATATCTGCAGCAAACTTTGCACAATCTGACCAAACTCTGTACAAAAAAACTGCGAGATTTGCTTTCATCGCTCTTGCCATCTAAATCGTGCCAACGGAGATTACCGAGATGCAGGAAGTTTGCTTTGTGTCCGTTTGATTTCTATTCCGGTGACACTCCGGCAAGAGGGGTAATATAGGAGACAGCTAGACAGACAGCTAGACAGATGGAAGGCCAGACTGCTCTCCTTGTATGAAGGATTATCCCCTATCCTCTGTTTGTGACAAGAGCTGATAAGGGCCTGAGAGGAGAGGCAGCAAGAGGCTGAGAGGGCTAGTGACACACACACACACACACACACACACACATTCGCGCATATAATCCACAGCGAGAGAGATATCAATCCATCATTTAGAGCCGGGGATTCAGCAAGAGGAAATAGGTTCTTCTCAATCGCTGACAACCCAACACACACACACACACACACACACACACACCTACAAAAGCATCTGCTGTACAAGGGGCTCATGAGGTTTCAGAGTTGAATGGGGCTATTTGAATGACTGTTCAATTTCATCTATTTATCTGATTTACATTTGGCTATTGTTGTCACCACAGCTGTATATCTGTGTGTGTTTAGAGCTTTTATTGTGTCTGAATGTCATCAGTGTCACTAATAGAAACCATAAATCTAAATGTTAGCCATCGCAATTTGTTTTTTCTTTTTCATATGTGTTAAATTTAGAAAAAAGGGAACTTTGTGAATTCCACAAAGAATGAGCCAGAAAACATGGATGTGTGCAACACAATCTGTGTTAAATCCTTTAATTTAGCTTCTATTAGCAAAGATCTTACTTTCCCTATAAGAACGTAGGTGTCGTTCAACGTGGGCCACCGTTTGATGGATGAGCGAACGACGGGGGCGCGTAAATCCCCGCTCCTCTCCTCGACATGACCACATCTCTTGAGGGATATGTGTGTGTGAGCATGTGTGTATCTAAGGGTGTTAACATGGATTTGACATGTGTGTTTTCCTCATGAGGGAGCCTCAGCACCGAGAGAGTAAGCTCTAAGCCTGTGACAGGCAGAGACAAGCACAGTAAAGTGATATCAAACCATAGAAATGGCTTCAATCATTTATTCCATCTATTTTGCCTCTTTGCCCTTTATTGGGTCCTTCTATCTTACTGTAACCTTGAACCTAGAACGCACGCACTGATATGTGAGTGGGTGAGAGGAGCAGAGGGAGTTGTGCTATTGATCACAGTTTGCAACAACAGGTCAAAGGGTTAACATGTGTAAGAGGAACCTTATTGCAAGGTGTGGAGGTTCTTGAGGGGGAAGTGGTTAAGGGGTCCACAGGGGGCTTTAACACGATATAATACACTCTCATAATTTTGCTGTAAAGAGCTCAGTTTAATTCCTTGAGATATTGAGCACAGTGTCTTGCAATGAAAATGTGTGATTCATGGAGGAACAGTGGTTCAGGGATGACCACATGTGAAGAAATAGTGCTCTGGCCGTGGTTTTTGACACCTTGGATTACGTGATGAAAACATTAATAACCAATGACCATTACATAATAGATTTTTAGGATTTTAGACCTATCAAAGGTAAACTTTACAGGTACAGATTTAAAGTGGGAGAATATCCTTCCAGAAACAGCAGCTCACCTAACCTTTCTCCACTACATAGTTTCTGGCTGCCTGGAAAGAAAAAGAAAAAGAGGAGGAAAAAGAAAGGAGGAAAACTGATGAAAAATAGATGGCGACACAGAGAAGGTGAAAGCGATCCAAAGAGTAAGGAAAGATATAATCTAGTCTGAGTGGGACAAAGACAAAATGCGTAAGAGACACGGAGAGGGAGGGTGTGTTTGGCACTGCATTGCTAAGCACCAGGTTAGGTGGCAGGGCCATTTGGCGAAGGCGCCGGTGCTAGACTTGATGGATGAGACAAACTGCGGTCTCTTTTCTCTTGTAACTTTAAAATCATTAAGCCTTTTACACGGCCATGCAGATTTTTATAGCCACCTCAGACAATCTGCCGCTTGTTCATGTCTTTAGATCAGCAGCACGGGGGAAGACACACCAGGAGGACGTGGATGATGTCATAACTTGATATAATGTGCGCCGTATCTCTTAATAGTTGTATTGTTGAGTGACAGTCATGTACAATCAATTTGAATTGGTAGATTGTAATGGCATTTTAGATTTGATCATTAGATGGAACTGCTTTAAAAGCACTAGAGATTGGTTTTAGAGCAAGTTTGTTTAAAATAATAAACATAATTTTAATATTTTAACCTCATAGTTTATAAATAATTATATACAGTGTCTGTCTGCCCATCTGCTATTAATTAATATGTAAATTAGTGAATGTATCTTTAGCTAAGGCTTTCTCACTAGATAGTTCTGCATGGTTTAATTCTATTGCTTTAGTTGTCCAGTTGAGTTTTGGACATGGCAGAGTAAAACAAGCCTAATACAAGTAATGCAAGTTCTATTAGCTTTGTCGTTTTTTTTATTTTTAATATGGTTTAACAGATGTCAAAAAGTCACATTCTGCCCTTAACTCAATTTTGACCAAATATGTAGTTGCTTCGTTTTAGTTTGTGGGGCAGTTTTAGGAACTTGCGTTCAAAAAGACAGCTTTTCCTAAATCATGTAATGCTTTGTGTTCCTTTTGATGTTGCTCAATTTTTGAAAATATCCAAAGGATTTGGTGTGGTTTATGGTCAGGAAACTTGACAAAAGGACAATGAAAATATTTAGTTTACCAAAATCCGAGGCACAGCTTGCAGAACACGCGGCGCTGCATGGAAAATATTCACGCCTTCTAATGACATAAAGTGAAATTTAGCTTTGTGCACAGGACCTCTCGATATGCATACATTTCACATCTCATCTCTGATGATCCTGCTATTGCAAGGCAGGTGAAAATGAAGTTCAGGTACGCAGCAGGTAATCCGGCACCGAGAGGACAGCCTGACATTGATCTAAGATTTTAATCTGCTGCTCCTCTTTGCCAGGCACGTTTTGCAATAACAAACACAGCTAGGTATAACCAGGAGATACATGAGGATATGAGTTCTATTAAGAAAACCCAGTTAGCTAAGACAAACCTTTACCCAGCAAATAACAGTGACATAATATAATCACACCGTTATTTTTTTATAGTAACCTATTTCTTTTTTCCCTATGAGTGTGCGGGTGTGTTTTATACATAAGGCGTCTTGTATGAAAGGCCAATAATGTTAATGATGAACCAGAAGCAACAACAGGATGGG